>JAACJT020000887.1:816-17339 GCA_009936485.2 Gymnarchus niloticus | reverse complement strand
GGCGGCGGCCCCCCCCCGCCCCTGCTTGCGCGGCCCCCCGGGCCCAGCGCCCGCGCGGGGGCGGTGGGGGGGGGGGCCCCCGCACGCTGGCCGGTCGAGCCCCGGGGGGGTGACTTCCCCCCCCCCCCCCCCCCCAGTGCTTTATCTGCGGAATTAGTGCTAATTCATTTATATGGAGTAGCTGTAACTGGGAGGTAAGGGGTTGCGCATGGGTTTTCCGTGATGCTCCTCAGCTACAGATATCAGTGAGCCTCGAAGTTGGGTTTAGACCCAGCTTATAGTAAATAACTGTCTAATAAATTAAGATTGTCTAGTTTCGCTACTGCATTGCATAGGAGTCATTAATTTTTTTCAAAATAATCATAAGGATATGCAACGTATCCGAATGCAAACATCGACATGTAGTTATATACGTGCATTTTATTTAACTTTTGGAGTTTGCTCGTTTACTAAATGCCCTCTGCACGCGCTCATTTGGTTTAGCACACTTGCTGATTTTATTGCCTAACGTTTTCCTAACTCGTCACCATAGCGACGGGTGTAAACATCGCAATCTTGGGTCCTTGAGGTTTCCTAGGACCAAAAGAAGTCAAATGCACGCCGAGTAACTTAAGTCACTCTTGTTTGTGATGGACGGAGTTGGTGTCACCTAGCAACAAGGTTTTTCCCCCCAGTTACTAGAATATCTAATGGCCTCGCGTCAAATCTGGAAGGGGAAGAACACCGCAATAACGGCATGGTGGCACCGAAAAAAACCAAAAACAAAACATAAAATACAACTCTAGATTTATGTGAGCCAACGCGGGCAGAAATATAACCACAGTCCTTTCAACCATATCAGATTATTTATGATGCAAATGGAGATGTTTTTGAATTGTTTTATGCCACTGAAATTTGCTAACGTCGTTCGTTTCCACCATTGTGAAAATAATGCAGCTGTGAAATATGGCATCAAAAGGGCCTGTTGATTTTTCACATTTTGTTTTAATTTTCATGTTCGCATGTTCTATACCTTGTATGCCAAAGTGATGTAACGAAAATGGGATTAAACCATCTATCTATCTATCTATCTATCTATCTATCTGCTTGTGTGTTTGTTTGTGGCCCTTTATTGTTTAATGCTTCACTTTAAATTAAACCGGTTACAGGCCAACACAGATATTATACTGTGTGTTTTATGCTCCTCTTCATTTTCTGATTGCCTGCCAAGTTCAACCCCAGCATTCTGAATGGTTTTCTCTTTCAAATAAATCAACAGCATTCCTTTGCACCAAGGAAACTACAAGGGTATAAACTGCTCCGGCTTGTGAGGGTATAAAAAGAGATGAGATTTCAGTTGAACTATTATATGCAGATGTTGATCTTCACATTATGGACCATCTCAAATGTGTTCGTAACTGTAACTTGGGGCGTTCAGAGGAAATGAACTTCGCCTTCGGCGTGCAGATGTTTATCAAATCATTGATGCAGTTTGCCCATTTCCCATTTACTGTAGCTCCAAAGGATCTTCAGCCAACCTTTGCTGAAGACCCTGGGGGACAAATCAGAGATGCTGGCAGTAGACCCATGCATCTTTGACTGCTCTGTTCCCCTTCTGGTTGACACATCTAATTGGCAGACGCGTTGGCTGGCATGGGTCTCGCCATTATAGTCTGGGCCACTTCCTCCAAATAGTTACTGAACAAGCTTTCACTTCAAACCACCATGGAGGGCGTGATCAAACAGTGGAGGCGCAGTCACTTCCTCTTTTCAGTTAACTGTGCTCCTCCCGGGATGCCAGGTGCAAAACTGGATTCTACCAGTTATTTAAATTAACCATATAACACATCTCGATATACTGTCCAGAATATCCATGTTTTTTTCATTTGTCAAAGTATTAATAAATGCAATGCAGCATGTGTTTCGTGTGAAAGATTCAATTTTTGTTTAAGTAAAATTAATTAAACACAGTTTGTTCCATTCGTTGTGTTTCCAACACAAACCATTTCATCTCTTTTATCTGAATTTCTCATTAATGTAAGGATATTGCATTAGGATTGGAAGCCCAGTATTCGCAGCACTGTAGCCACTGGTTAGCTCAGGGCATGTGAGTACCTGTAGCTGCAGGAGACGGCTGGATGCAGGAATCAATAATAATAATTAGAGAACTAAGGGGTCAGGGAGCCGAGAGGCGTTTCGCTGACACTTGGCTCCTTCACCGCTGCGAGTCAACGTGGATGCTTGGAAATGTTCGACAAGATGCTGGGATCTAACTTTTACAGAGAGTATTGCACAGAAGCTGGGCTCCTTTGAAGGAATCCACATAATTGCAGCGTGATCTCAGTAACATCAAGCCTCAGCTTTTGTAAAAAGAGTTTTATTCTGTTTTCAACGGTCCCTCAATGCCTGAGTCAAATATAAACAGTTCTCTAATGTCTCAAACCAGCCCACAGCTGTGATAACATCAAACAGATCACTGGTCCGGTCTGTTAGGGTTTAAACAGACGTTTAGTGTCCACGTCCACTGATCTTGCAAAGACCATTCCGGAGTCTGAAAGAAAGCCCATAGCAATTTTCAGTCCACAGAAGGGACTGGCTGCCACCATGCTGATCATCCAGTTATATATGTTAGATTAACCTTTTGGCTGCAGGTGCATGACAAATTTGCCCCCTGTCAAAGGTGCTGGACCAGCCTGGCGGACCTTCAAATCTGACTCTTGGCATCTTCAGTTTGTGCTGTGCAAGCATTTGGCTAAGGAGGAACAAGACCCAGACACTCAAGTGAAAAGGATGGATTAATTGTGATGGAGGTGGTAGCTGAGGGAAGCCATGGCTTATGTGAAACTGAGCAGGAAGTGGCAGAGTCATGTGATGTTCCTGGGCCAATGGCCAGCAATGACAGCAGAATAAACTTATTGGGCTGGTTATTCACTGTATCCACCAACTTCTGCTCAGGAACCATCAAGTCTGCTTACAGTTGATTAAAACGTAGACTGTGACTTATGAAGAAATTCAACAACTAGTAAACTGTTCACCTCGGAAACATTGTGTACCTGCTAAGGTAAGATACTTTCACCTACAGTCTGGGAGTGCTGGCTGAATTCAGGTTGACTTTTGGATGAAGGTACATTGACGAAACAAAGGCTAACAAATCAAAAGTCAGCCTGCAGTTCACATAAGCAGAATGTCTTTAATCAACTGTCATTTTCAGATCACTTCAATTTGGACAAAACGGATTCTTTAGCAACTTTTCCTAAACAATGCATGACCACTTCTATTGCTGCAAACAAGACATATCCTGATTCTAATATTTCCTACTGATGCATTTGATTAAAATCATGACCCTTTATTAATGCATACAGTGTTAAAGACTAACAACGGTCCCTCACCAGAAGCACCAGTGCATCCTGGGAAGCTTTGGTCGATGAACAGACTCCTGTGACATGGTTCCAGAAGACTGTGATTGGTAAGCATCAGGTCTCCTGGGGGGGGGGAGGCAGGTAGCTGAAAGGCCATGAGTCATTGCTAGGGGCAGCACCATTTCAGCAGGCATAAGTGTTTCCTTCCCACGGTCCAGAGGCGTAATTATTCGCCATGATCAGCAAGCCTTCAGCTACCTGCCCCCACACAGTGAGAGGAAATGACCAGCCATCTGGTCAATGAAAATAATTTGCCATTAATCTCAGGGAGTGTTCTGTCAGTGCCTGAATACTTCCTAACATGCACTTCGGAAAATCTGCGTAACCAAAGAGCTAAAAATTAAGACGCCCATTGTTTTCTTAAAAACATTTCAAATGTAATTGCCAATATCTTTCAGGGAACCAGTTATCACCATTAATAAATCTTTTGGACATTTCAGTAATGCAATAAAAATAAAATGCAATATTTTTACTTTGTGGAGTGTTTTTATTGGTATTTTTCCCCATTAAATGTTTATATTAGGATCTGAACCCTAAACAACCAGAGCCACTCCCAAGTTATGTATTTCAGCAAAAACTATCAAATAATATCATACCAGCTGGACACAGGAAAGACAACTTTCTACTGTCCCAATACTTAGGTCTGAGCTAAAATACAATAGACCAATATTAATAAATGTAAAGTACCATAACATTTTACAGATGCCACCAAAATAAGGGGGACCCAGGGGTGGTCTTCAAAGTAAAGATTTAATAGGCCAGCAGAAGACCAATAGCAAGGGCTGATGTGACCATGTGACCACAGTGATGGATGGCCAACCATATCACCTCCATTATGCCATTCAGCCACGCATCCGTTTACATGCCAGAAAGTCAGGAATTGAGCTTCTCTTGCTTTTACTTTTCATTTTAATGGAGGAAACTTTCTGTACAAAGCATATGTTGTGAATGTTCATCCAAGTATAAAGTTATTTTTATTTTTGTCCTTTAGATAAACACTGCTGTTCATTGGAACTGGAGAACTTTGGTTGCAGAGTGCGTGTGTGCGTGTGTGCGTGTGCGCGCGTGTGGAACACTCGCTGTCCTAAGAGGTTACTCTGCTGGTTTCATAGCTTTGTGTCATTATCCTTGCACTGGCTTCTTTTCCTCGGCCATTGCCTTACAGAAGTAGATTTGCCAGGACACGAGGGGCGGTTGGCAGGTCCAGTCGCTCCTGCAGAGAATAGTTTGCTTTGGGCTCCACCAACATGACTTCCTGTCTTTGTTATCAAAATTGTTTTTTTTTTCTTCTGTTTTGTAGCTTAAT
Source organism: Gymnarchus niloticus (assembly GCA_009936485.2). NCBI lineage: Eukaryota > Metazoa > Chordata > Actinopteri > Osteoglossiformes > Gymnarchidae > Gymnarchus > Gymnarchus niloticus. The sequence goes on along the minus strand of JAACJT020000887.1, from coordinate 12,635 downwards.
CCATCCCACAGATCCATTACAAAATCCGATTCTGCTTGTCCCAATTCTCCCGCTCACGTGGTCCTGTCCAGAAAAGATGGGTATCGTGTAAACTTGTTTCCGTCAATCCCAGTCGTCGTCTGGGTCTTCGACCAGGATGGAGACAGACAAGGCATTAACTGATCTGTGCATCATTTGGAATTGTAACCATCTGGCCTGTCATAGCCACCCGGGGATCGGCGCTTCAGTTATACTTAACTAATTATATTAGGCAGTTAATTAATTGAATGAACAGGCAGCTCTTTATGCAGTTTGGTTTTCCATGGTGTAAAGCCACATATGTGAAGATCTACAACATGTTTGCTGCGGACTTTGGCTATTTTTCCGTTCACTTTTAAAGGCCGACAGTTTTAACTGTCATATTTTCCATTTGAATCACGGACAGAATAGGCTGTGTTTACCTTTCCTGCCTGTCAACTACGTTGTGATTCAGTTCCATCCATCTTCTTCTTCTTGCTAGCATTTTTCATACATTGGGGCAGGGTCCTCTAGTTTTGAGCAATCTATCTAGCACTCCTTTATATTTGCAGATTAATCAATGTGACGAATAACGCCCCTGTCAATGTGTCACCCCACCTGACGCTGAGGACCTTCACCATTTGCCAGGTGCCCGAAGGTCCTTGTTTCCAGCTGGCACCACGAGGAGGTGGTGATTGGGTTTTGCCAGCCAATACTGTTCCATCCATAGCCTGTAAGATTCATGTGCATTTCACCTGAGTGGTATTGTTTATGTTGTTGCCATGGACACTAGGCTGTAATACCCTCACTCATCACCCAGCCCTGCCGAGACCCCTGGCTGAGCTTCAGGTCCTGTGAGACCCCCTTGATGACATCAGCAGATTTCTGCCTCCTAAGGTGAGCCCCCAGTCTTCATTTGCCCCCCACACCAGGCAGTAATTACACTCCTGCCCGAAAGTCTTAGGCTGCCAAGGGCAATAATGTTTAAAACTGTTAATGTTAAAAAGAGACTAAAAACTGTTTTTTCTGAGTAGTAACTGTATACGTGTCAGCAAAAAAAAAACACCATTTAAAATTAGTCTAAATTACAAATAGACAGTAATGTGATAAAAATAGACAAGATTCTTCTCTTCTCCAAAGAGTAAAGGTGCCTCTCCACTGCATAATTTTTAAAATCTTGTAAGATTACGAAAAGGTTGGTTGGTTTAAATTTAAGGTGCATCTCCTCTACACTACTTTCCTGATCATTCCTGATCGAAGATTCTGAAAAGACTGGGAAGCTTACATTTAATGACTGACTGACGCAGATTTTTAAGGTGTTGGGGGTCACATACTACACACCAGATGGTCACCTGAAACACTGAGCAGACTTGACGAGAGTCTTTGAAATGGCTAAGCTGGCACAATTTGACAGACACAAAATCATAGTTTTCCACTAAGATAAACATAATTTAAGCATAATTTTCTTTGACGGTGCAGTACTGTATATTTCCTAGCATTGTTAACACTGCCCCTATTCTGGTAAGAGCTTTTCCGGACCAGTAGAAGGGTGCAATGTTCTTGGAACACTGGGCAGTATAAATTAGTCTCTTGAGAGACAAAAAACGTGCTGGGGGGGGAATTGAGAGGCTGCCCAGTTCTTTTTAAATATCCTTAAAGCCACACAGAATGTGCTGGGGACAAAAAGCTAACCGTTAACTCCCGCAGACCAACCAATATCCAGACAAAAATGTTCATTCATCCCTAATGTCCAGGCATCACTGTTCTGGTGTCAGGGGCTAATTAGTGACCATAGAGCCAGAGAAGTAGATGGATGTGAAAACCACAAGTATGGCATGAAGGGAGAATCAACTGGGCTGCATTTAAAGGTGACGTAGCAACTGGTGACCAATCTCTGTTTGAAGTATGGTCTGTTCACTAAGGAGCAGGTATGTCAGCTTGTTTACCTTTACTCCCGGTTGCTTTTTTGTTGCCACGAGCTCTGTAGAATACTAGTACAGATTAATTTTTACTAGTCTTACAAATCCTTGTCTAAAGATTTATCGGTATGGATTTATGTTTGCGGCTAAGAACAAGGATGCACTTTACCATCTCGTTGTGTTTTTTTTAATCAAATCTACTGTCATTTTTGAACACCTGCCTGACACATTTGTGCAGATGGTCAGCTAGATCACGCAGTATGTGAAGGAGACCATAGAGATGTGAGTGAGTGTGAGAAGCCAGACAAGTGAGTTGTTGACAAGAAGAATGAGACGTGTCAATCACACGGCTGCCGGAGATTAGTGCTGTTTGAAAATGACAAAATGGTCTGCTGAGGTCCAGTGGAGCATGCCAGGTGGGCAGAGGCCTCACACTCTTTACACTGTGTGGAGACCCTGGAGAAAAAAGCTTGAACTGTTCCTGTTGGCCTGTAGTATCAGCGGGGCTCCAGCTGGAGAATGCCGTCTTGCTAACTCATGCCTGTTTGTGGTCATTACTGATTAATTTCAAACAGATGTCTGTTCTCTCTGCCCCCTCAGACCCAAGGGGTTTCCCAGGGGAGACAGCATTTCTGACTTCTTCTGAGGCCTCCACTTAAAGGAGATGTGCTCAGCTTCCACCAGCTCTGTGACCATCTTTCAAAACTGAGTCGGTCACTCATAGTTCTGCATTCTTTGACGGCAAACGTTGTGCTTGGCTAAGTGTAAAGATGGCAGCTTTAAGGTACCCTCGGAGCATCGTGGGCTCCTAAAAGAAGAAATCCAAAGTGAAACAGGCAACGTGAGAGACTTTTTAGGATTAACACATGTTTGGAATGTGTTGCTGGAGGTAACACCCCTGTTTAAATACACAATAGCTCCAACCGCCCCAAGTGGTACTTTAAGGGGTATTGTGTTTGAAAGGGCATGGGTTTGAATCACATTTCTGGCAGAGTAATCATATTGCTGCTGGGCATTTGAGAAAGGCTATTAACTCTAACTGTCCTGGGGCATTCGGTGCTCTCTGACCCCAAGCATCTTTTATTTTCGTGTCACCTTGGGCAACAGAGTCTGCTAAATAAATAGGGGGATAGAAGCATTGGGATATGCTTGTTTGTACTGGGTGTGACAAAAATGAAGTTATGTAGGAACTATCTGACACAATGTCACTATACCAGTTTTATGTCTTTGGAGCATGAATGTAAATGAACTGAGTGAGTGCTCCTTATCTGAGTAAACCCCGCCCCACTATTTCTACACCCCCCTGCCTTACAATCCATTGGCTCTGCTAATGTAACAGAACAGCTTTTCTCGGCCGTCATAGCAGAAAATGTCTGAAGCACCTTCTGGAGCAGACAGCTGTCTATTGCAGACCCACCTGCCTGGTGTGATCAGGCCCAGCAAGGATGGGAGGAGGAGGAGCAAGCCCAGGGTTTTGTCAGTCACATACGTGCTCCGCCCAATTGCCCGTCTCACGCGAGGTGATTGAGATGGTCATGTAGCCATTGCATCTTCTCAGTGGACACGTTGGTCGAAGGTTAGATGCTACTGTATGATTTCGCAAGACATTTTTTAGCCTGTGAAAATGTTCTAAAAGGAGTTTGGGAGATAAATCTGCAGGACATGTAAAGGAAGGCATGGCCATAATTACCCAGACTCCTTAGCATTTTCACCAATGACATTCTTTCTGATTTTTACCTCTGGCCCAGAGGGATTTGGTACAGTGATGGTGATGTCAGCACACTCAAAACCATTCACATATGAGCATTATAAAACATCGTTATGCTCCAAACGTTTTATAACCAGATATAAAGTTTAAATATTCACACAAGTAATTTAACGTAAGCCTTTATGAATTTTGGCATGGTCGGTCTGGTTGTTGTTTTCCTTCCAAGGTTGGGGGGGGGGGGGGGCTATTTTCAATTAAGAGTAGTCAGAATCACTGAGTGTATCCAGATGTCTGACACATGGCAGAGAAAGGGAGGCTCTTGTTATGGGCACCATTCTGACCATTAACAAACAAAGGTGTCGGTTTCATAAATCTGAGGAAGATGATGCTACTCTCTAGTGAGTAGCAAAAGACCGATGCGGCAGTAAAGTCATTGAGTTTGGTTTCCAAGGCAGCATGGTCTGTCTGTCAGGTATTCAGGCCCCCTCTCCACACAGACAAGATGGAGAGGCTGTAAGTCGTGCTGCCAGGACCGTTTGATGAGCAGCCGTCTTCGAGAACAGCTGTGCAGGATCCTTTTGAGGAAGTCTTTCTCCAGTCTTCCCATGATCATGAATCAGCCTTCTGGCCTTTGCTGGTTTTCTTGGAAACCAAATCGCAACACTTCTCCTGCGCTGGCCCTCTGCCAGGTGCTGTAGCTGAGTCTGTTGTTAAGTGGAAGGTTCGGGTACCCATGAGTCTTCAGTGTTGTACCACCCTGGTCTTGTGCCTTCCCTTTGGGGGTTGAAGGGTCATGTCAGCCACAAGAACGTCTTTTTTTGGTCTGCAACCCCAAGTAATGCCCTGAAACAGATCACTCTCCCTTGTGATCTTCTTCATGGTGTGATTCATACTCCCTCGTTTTGTGCCGGTGGCTAAGATGTTTTGCAAAGTCTGTGTGATAAAATAAAGTGGCCCTCAGGGAAACTGCTGTTAGACCATTCAATATAAAGTATACGAAAGCATAAATTATCTTTAAGTTAAACTCTTTGAGATTTGTGAGGTGGCTTAGTGGGTAGCCCTCTGGCCTCCTATCTCCAGGCTTGAGAGTTCAAATCCCACCTCTGTGTGAGGCTTGTATATCTCTTCTGTGGTGTGAAGGTTTTCTTCTGCAGTCAAAAGACACGCAGTTAAGCTCACTGGCATCTCTAAATTGCCCATACAGTACTATTGTTTGTGTTTGTACTCTCTGATGGACTGATATCCTATCCAGGATGTTCTCCTGCGTAGAGCTCACTGCAGTCCTGACCAGGATAATCAGTCAGGTGATGGACGGATAGTCAGTCTTCAAAAAAAGAGCAGTACTTGGTGCAGATACAAGTGAGGAGCTCTTTAGTCTGCTCACCAGCAGAATACGGTCAGCTGGCATGGGCTATATGGGGGATTCATGACCATCTCCATCACTGTAAACATCTACAGTCTACCTGTGTCCTTGTCGACATCATTAACAAAACAATTAGCTAGCTTGCACGTACTGAGACCTATTAGCAACACGCACCCTGCAAAGCCTTGACAATGAATTCACCGTGAAGATGGTGTGTAGAATTGCATGAAGTACCCTACAAATGTGAGCACAGAGGGTTCAAAAACCTGATTCTAATTATGATTCTGTGTCCGGCCCGTAATGTGGACTCGGCAAACACATTGCTGTGCGTTGATGCAGACCCGTTCAAGCTGGTTGGCCGTCTGAGGGGCGGGATGGTGTAATCCATTAGGAGTCCGACACGAACGTGGGGTTTGGCAGTTTTTGTGCATTCGGCTGCTTTTCGCCCAATATGGCGGTCGTCAGCGGTGAGCACAGCGCCAAAGCACTTTCAAATCAGGCCATTGAAGCATCACTTGAGGCTTTTTCATATTAAAAGCAGCCGGGCAAACAAACAGGCTTGTGTTCTGGGCTGTTAGCGACAACATCGTCCCGCAGGATCGTTCATGCAGCGCCGTCCATGGAACGCAGAACGTTAGCGTCACTCCGCCGCAGTACCGGACAAACAGCTCGTTAGCAAAGATGCCGGTGTTTTCTGGACTCGGGGAGGATTGCGTCTTTCACACTGAGATCATCGTTTTTCCCTAATTGTTTTTTAGAAATGCATGAAAAGGTATTGATGGCATTGTGCCCCCCTAACCACTGCCAGCCTGGGGCTTTGGCACGCCCAACGGTGTGTTTGGCCAGGCTGAAGCCTGTATGAGCCCTTTTAAAATCTGCTCTGCCTCTGTAATTGCCCCCACCCTGCTCCATCTTTGAGGAATCAAAAACCGTTTCCAGCATACACAAAGCCACTCTGTGCTCTCTACATGCGCCTGGCTGCCTACGTGAGGTGGCAGCCATGCGCGCCGTGCGGGCGTGTTCCCGCTGATGAGCCGGCGCCGGCGCCGGCCAAGCCCACGGCCGTAGCAGAGCCGAGGTCCAATGAACCACTACAGTCAGCTAAGGTCGGCTCAGACCAACGCGCTTCCTTCCAGAACCTTCTGAGCTCTGACTGCATAAAACCGAACGTTACAACCGTTACTGAAAAGACAGACCATGCTGTGACTTAAATAATGTTTTATTAAGAATACTCCATCCTTCAACATCCAACTGCTTATCTAGCACAGCCTGGAGTCAATCCCAGGAAGCCCAGGGAGTAAGGCAGGGGACTCCCATGTTGGGACACCTTTCCATCTCTGGACAAACATTTTTTATCATCTCTTAGTTTCATTTCAAACGTTCAAGATTTTGAGCTTTTAAAAATCTTAACTCTGGAAGGCTTTTCAGTTTTTCATTCTGCTGAGTACCCAGGTAGGGCTCTAAGCATTGCCTTCATTCATGGGTAACTAGTAGTGTATAAGTCTCATCATGACTGCTTTCTTGACGAGACAAACCCTTGCATCCCGGCTGAGTTTTCTAGTCTTCTATTCTCAGACAGAAAGCTTTGATTTCAATCTCATTGCTATGTCAATGACACGGTGAAAGGACAGGAGGCTACAAATGTAAATGAGGAACCAAAATGGTGTGACACAATGCCAGGGGTCAGGGGTTCGAATTACTAGTTTGATTCAGAGCAGCAGTTGACTCCTGTACCAGTTAGAATATATGAGCTTCATTAGCTTGCTGATGGGGTGCTGAATGACAGCTGGGCTTGAGTGGTCTGGGTCCTGGGTGACTTCTTCACTGCCCCAAAGCTACGTGGGGGCGGGGCATTCCAATAGGAGATGTGGAGGCCATTTCCAGCAGTGACATCCCAGAGCCCTTTGTGCAGGAGAAGCTTGGCAGGCCCCTGAAACTTGTTACATTTCCCGGGAAACTGAGCCGAGAAGCAACTTTGAGACAATGCTAGTGAGAATGCAGGGTGGGCTGGAGTGGACCACCCCCATGTAGGTCTTTGTTTTAGCTGACAAACATCACTGGCTAGCCCCACGGAGAGACCAGAGATTGGTCTAGTAGAACTTGTCTTGCTTTATTGCTTCATTTTATCATGGGGGAGAACTGGGTTTGCCCTTCAACCCACAGGCATGCTGGGCTCTTGACCTTTGAGTAAGTTAGAGAGTCACAGCAAGTCTAAGCTGTTACACTTGATAGTGAAACATATATATAATGTTGACTCTAAGCACATTTAATCTAATGTATAGTAATGGATGACATTAAATGCTTCTCTGTATGGGGATTGAACCCGCAACACCAGTACAAAGTGGACAACAAGACCAGCGATCTGACCTGGGTGTTAGCTGTGAGCCTGAGATGAGAAAAGGATGTTCTCTCATGACAGCATGTCGATCGACTTGCATGTTATCGCTGGGGGCTTCACGCTCCAGCAGACACTTCAGTCCTCCATTTCCTCAGGATGACACATTCAAAGTGAGTTTATCACCAAGGACTGATATCTGTCAGCATCTCTAAACAGAGGACCCATCAGACCCAGCTGTAAAAAAACTATCCCATCGGGTTTGTCGGAATGTACTCGCATATCGTACGAAAATGCTGTCCGTTAACATTCTCATGGGCAGTACCAAAAGCAGATTGATCTGGATGAAAATAGACGGGTGAGCTCACATCTTTTCTCTCTGTTAAATGAGCTTTGGAAACGAAATGCTTTGCTGTATGTGTGCCACCCTGGATTTGTGATTATGGGATGGTTGCCACTTCCTGTCCCACATTGCTGCAGCCCCCACCTCCCGCTAATACAGTAACTGAAAATTGAAAACCATTTCCTGTTGTTTTTCCAAAACAGGGAAGGACAGAAGTAAATGAAAAAGTGGCGTGATTTACCCTTTTGTGGAAAACGTCACGCCATGTGATAGCCGCTCTGCGGGTCACTCCTTTCACTGGGGGTCATGTGACAGCAAGTCACCACTCACTCCTCTCTGTGACACAATAATGAAGCTGACACACTGGGTGGTTCACCACGAGCTGCACGTCCTCGCCAATGGAGGAGCCTGTCGTCCACCCATCTGCTGCCAGGCCTCTCGAGTCGACACAGAGAGACTCATATCGGAGGCATTGAAGAGCATCGGCTGGGGATGGCAGGTCCACTCAGGGGCTGTCCTGGGCTTCCTGCAGAGCTGTGAGGGGTGCATCATTCATCTGCCTACCCTGTAGAAATGAGAAGAGTCCTTTCTATAGTTTGGAAGGTGCTGGAGTTCAGACTCAGAAAGCCTGCTTATTGGTATCTCTAAATTACCGATTTTAAGGTCCCATTTTGAGATGGGAACTTCCATAAGGTAGTTGACACCAAAACATGAAATCCCCTGGGGGGGGCATTATCATGCCACTCCATGTGTTCTCAGATACTGTTTTGTGATGTGACACTGGCTTAGTGCCAGGTTGGTGGGCCGTCACATTCAGAAGAGGGGGAACATGAAGGTGTTCACCTGTGGGGCATACAGTCTGTGAGGGTGGGAGTCCTGCCAAGTGCTGGGATTGTGTGGGCATTTGGGGGGGGGGCATCCATTGAATACAATAAAAGAAATTATAGAAATTATATAGAAATTATAGAAATTGGCATTGCTGTTTGTTTTATTTCATCCTCTCCCCCCATTTATGAAAGGCCCATGGTCCAGTCCGTGAGTAATGAGCCTGTGGAATGCCATCCTCCACAGTAAAACTCAAAAGATCCAGGGGAGCAGAAAATGGACGCTGAGAAAATGCCTTTGGTGAAAGGGTGGGGGGGTCCTATTCTGAGGAAGTCAGAGACCCAACCCCATCCGGCACCCGGACGCCCAGTTGCACTCATTCCCTTTCATCCAGAGCTCCCCGCCTCGGCTCATACCCTGTGGTGTTGGCTGTCATGTGCTAATCACCGGGTCCTCTCTCAGCTGGAAGGCGAGGCTTCACTGTGCCATGGCAACAGGACCGTTTCCTTTTCAGGCCCAATACATGCCTGCAGACATGTGCCCATACTCACGCACTAACCAGAATGCACAATCAGAGCTATTCACACACAGAAACACACACACACACATCAAACTGTAAACGAGAATAAACACCAGAGCCCTGGTGTCAGGCCTAATATCCCCATGAGGGAGGAGCGAGAATACGGGATTCCCCAAATGACTGGTGTGTATCGCCACGACGATGGCAGAGGAAACCATAGCAACCTGCAGCCAGATCAGTGTCAGTGCTTAAGGGGAATTCAGCAATGATGCTTCAATTTTTTGTGTGTGTTGGAGAGAGAGACCCAGTAGAAAAAGTTTGTTCAGTAAACATATGCATAAGTCCCGCCTTGACAGGAAATTCCACCCAATGAAGAAGATGCAGCCTGTGTGATGGGTGAACTAAGCAACTTCTTTTGGCTAAGAAGATTTTCCTCCATATCCATGCACATCTAACACTTTCAACACAGCTGGCCAATAGCGATGCAAACAACCCTCATCTAATCCCTGACCAGGCAGAAACTACGGCGCCTCATCTCTGACATGGCAGGAACTGCGTTGCCTCATGCCTGATCAGACAGGAAGTACAGCTGACACCCATTTTCTGGGTCCGCCTGTCATTTACATCTGACCAGCAAACGTTCAAGCTACATTTAATTTTAATGTGTGTGAATCTTTTATAATTTTCTCTGTTTGTGCTGGCAAAACAGACCCTCTTCTCTATTGTATTCTGACCTTTTCTCCATTTTCATGAAAGGACATCATACTTACCACACACCCCTGTTAAGTGCCTTAGGGTAACTGTGTTATGAAAGGCGCTAGAAAAGTAAATTGAATTAAATCTCGATTTTTAAGGCAGGGACCCCTTTAAAGATTGCTGTCCTGTGTTTTATGAGTTATCCAGTGATTTTAATGCACCAAGCCGGTTCCCTTCAGTACGGACCGATGCAGTGACAGAGCACCGAATCCTAAAAGTGAGGAGAATAACGACACGGGCTGGTCACCTGATCACCACCCCACCGTGACCATCTTCAGGACCTGCCAAATGGCCCAGTTCTGCCAGCAGTACTCCAAGCTCAGGCCGCTGGGCTTCAGCGAGACTGCCGTCACGGACGCCCACGAGAATCGTTTTACGCATTCCTGCCCCAAATTGTTAAATTTACCACCACGGTAGGCGCTTGTTCTGCCGGACAGGGAGCAACTCCAGCATCGAGACAGGCCCCTTATTGTAGCCGTGGATTCCCGTAGACTTAATCGGGTTCACCCATCTCCCCCCGCGATGACAAATTATGACTCCTCTCTGTCCTTCCCTCTCAGAGACAGCTGACTGGGCTTCCTCTTGGCTGCCACATAGGTGCTTTTGTAAGTGATTATTGCTGCCTCTCTTCAGGCCTGCGAAGGGCTCCCATTTGGAGAGGAAGACACACCCACCTCATTGCTAAACTTCTTTGCTTCACACGGGTGTGTCTGTTACCCAACTGTTCCTGGTACATTTTTAACGCTGAACTTAGCACAGGGTAAGACCACACACCCATGGTCAAGGACTTCTGTATGCTCTCGTCTCTTTGTTTATCGTTCTTTTGTTGTTGTTTTTTCATTAGAATGTGGCAATTAAAATATCAAAATATTATATGTAATCCCCTTGTTTTATTACGTGATTCTTGAAAGAAACCATATTTATACTATATACAATTTAAATAGCTTTTCTCTTTTGCATGATTTGTTGGCATCCTTTCTGTTGAACCCATAGCTGATAGCGACCTCGGAGCACCCTGCCCGTCAGCGAGTCTGTATCCTTCCACCATGACAGGGCACAGGGTACAAGTAGGAGGGAGTCTCAGCAGGTGGCAACGTTAGGAAGGCAGGTAGACGGCAGCGATGGACTTCAGTGAAGCATGCAGCTGTACAAATGGGTACCTACCCATTAAAGTGTCACCTAGGCCCCGAATCCTAGAGAATGGTGTCGTTAAATTTTAGCACAGAGCAAAGTGGAAAAATGGGTTTTCAGTTTGCCTAATCTTACTCACCAGATGTGGCCAGTAGGGGCAGTGGTGAACTGTCAGGTAGAGGCGTTTAGCCTTTCTGCAGGATGAATGTGGAGGCACCTCAGCTGGACTGTACTGCCCCCACCAGGCCAGACAGACAGCTAGGTCAGCAGAACGCAGACACCCAGCACAGACCTCAGGACCTATCTCGAGCCTCTGATGGCTGTCCCTTCACAGACTTTGAATCACACAACCAGCCCCTTCTTGAGGGGCCGATGATCAGACTGTGGCTGCTTTGAGGATCTACTGCACCTCCATATTACGCCATCACTGTGCACGATCCGGAACGCTCTGCATCTCCTGTCTCATTATGCCACCCTCATCAAGGTTAACCATCTCGAGAGGGAGAGTTAGGACCGAAATAATCAGGATTCATTCCATCTATTTGACCCCCGTTTCTCGTGGCTGTATTAATTGGTCTCGTCTGTTTAGTTTGCCCACCCAACGTCTCATCCAGGGTGATGTCAGGTGCCCCACAGTCATCATGTGATATCCCCGCCAAAAAATCTGGGGTTTGTGGCCAGATGCATGTGTCATGTGGTTCGGTTCAGCATTCCTGCTGTCTTAGTCATATTAATTAGTCATATTTCCCCCAGGTGGCGCACATAAAACTGAGAATGAACTTTAAGTGACAAAGCAGCTGGCAGCAAGGGGACCAGGGAGGCCCTCACCGGCCAGATCCCCCCCCCCCCCCCCCCCCCCCCCCCCCGCCCGCCCCCCCCCCCCCGGCCCGGGCGGCCAGGCCCCCCCGCCGCGCGGGCCGCG
>JAACJT020000886.1:0-17339 GCA_009936485.2 Gymnarchus niloticus | reverse complement strand
AATAAATTCAAACTTGTGCACCAAATTCTTGTTTTTTAAAGTCATTAAAGATGTATGCTGTACAATCATTCCACCCTTCATGCTCATGATGAGTGTATGTAAACTTCTGACCACAACTGTACATAGTTAACAATGGTCTAGTGAATGGCTGAAGCCTGTCAGGAGTGGGTTGGTATGTAAAAAGATGTTTCCTTCTGGACCTTGGGGACATGGCATCAGGTGTGATGTGGCCTGAGAGAGAGGGGAGACTGGATGCCCCATGAGGCATTTCATTCATATTGTACAAAAACTGTCTTTACACGCCAGTCCTTGTGAACATATCACTTCCTTACCATTTCACAATTACGTTCCGATTTTCATTTTTCTATCATTCCAATGTATTTTCTATTTTCAGTGTTGTGATCATATTTGCATTTAATTTTTGCCATCAAATAGTATGGGTATACTGTTTTTTTCCTATTTTTTTCACATTTGAATTGACCACAATACAATATACACAATTGGTATGATTCTGATGAAAGCCATTGGCATTATTGTTTTAATGTTAAAGCATGTTGTTAAAAGAATTATATCCATTTGGTGACACCACTGTTGAAATAGACTGGCTTTGTGTTTTTTAATGCATGTGATTAACATTTTGAGTGTCAAGTAGACTTTCGCACAAGAGCATAACTTTCAGAAGTATTGCATTTAGAAATTGTGTTTCCAGCATGAGAAATGCATCAAAGTGGTTGAGAAAAACTGTAATATGATGGTAAACAGGTTGTAATGAATTCTGTGAGGCAAGCTGGGATGGTGAAGTATGTTATAGATAAACTGGAACATGCAGCCTTAGATACTTTTGGTTAACAGGTGCCTTTAAATAAGACTCCTTCTATAAGAACTCTTTTTGTAGAGAAAGTTTAAATACATTACGAATAGTGGCAAATTGGTTTAGCAAAACAACTTAACCAATTCTTTCTTTAGGAGTAACGTCGGTCAAGGTAATCATTAATTGTAACAACCTAACATTTATTTTGGGTAAGTATCTCCCCCATCTGCCAAAGCATACACACAAAAGTCTGTCAAAATGGAATATTAGCATCCCAGGCATGTTTTAATGTCAAAACAAAAACCCCAGAAAAAGGCAGGAGGGTGGCACTGAACTGAACACATCCTTGAATAGGTTATTGATCATGGTGCGGTCTTGTCTAGTTCACCACACATTCTTACACACAGATGCCCCCCTCCTCCCTGAAAGAGAAATGGTCACTTTTAGGAAACAAACAGCACTTACACCTTTAGATGCCAACAGGCAGCCTTTCTATGACATTTCAAGGAGGGGAAAAATGACATAACTCAAGACAAAAGTGCACCACTGACAAGCTGCTAAAATGGATTATGAAAAAATGGTCTACTTTTATAGTTTTGCCCCTGCGGGCAGTAGAATAAATAAACATGTTAAAATAAATGTAACAGCTCCCCATAAATTCCATTGACGCAGACAGTGTCATTCATGTGATGAAGTTAAAGAATCTATCCTGTCTAAAATTAGCACCTATTCAATTGACACAAGAGAAGCCTGTTATATTCACCTTCGTCATGTCACCATCAGGACAAGCAAGTCAGTGTTCTTAAATATGAGGCATGGATGCACGTACAAACTTCTACCAAGCTGTTTGGAAAAGTCATCAGCCTGTTCAAAACCAAAACCTCCCTGGAGATGAGCTGTGCCAGTCTCTGTGGTCAGAGGATGCGGTCTACCTTAATGGCTTACCGTCAGCGTGAAACTGCTAAAGTAGATGCCACCTGCTCATTCCTCCTCAACTATACTTCCCGCTCGAAGTTTTGCAGGGGTTGTTGCCAAACAATGTGCTAGAAGGCTCACATCCAATACATCAAAGAGGAAAGAAAGCGGCTATAAAATTGATACATATAATTTATTTACATATGTTGATATTGTTATTGATTTTAGGTTAACTTATGAGTAAATCTCTGGAGTTTTAAAACTTTGTATCTAAAAAATTGCCAGTAAAATTTTTTTAAATTTCATTATGCCTTGTCTAGATCACGTAGAAGAATTCGATAAATAAACGTTACGTTGTTAACAGTGAGCTCTAACAACAGCCGGTACAGATATTACAGTAGTGAAAACACGTGACCCATTCGCAACACTAAAATATCTTCCTACCTTCCAATTGCTCCACAACTGATCCACATGCCACTTCGGTGGTTTGGTAACCTAAATTTTTGTTACATTGACGTTTATGGAAAAATATATATTTAACGGCAGAAAGTGTACAAGCGAAGTTGGAAATCCAAATAAGTTTTTCACTGTTTCGTATTACAAATCAGTAGTCCTTTGCCAAAGGCAGCTTTCTGTCGATTCCACACCGCAACTCTACCGACCGATACGGCTAACTCTCTTTCAGAGAAAGTCTGGAAATTTCTCTAAAGGGTTGTTCTTCTCTTCAGTAGAGCTGGTTTTACGCATCATATACTATTCGTTTTGAGTTAATACTAATCGTCATTATCATTATTTCGCCAGCTGATAGACTAACCATGGCCCCTGGTTGTCTTGCGTCAGACGCCTCGAAACCCGCCTATACTGTAACATGTGAAAAGCCACCAATCCCATTTACTCCCAGGCATCTCACAAGAGTGCCGCATATTCGTACATTCCTGAAAATACAGGAAACGCAGAATGGGCAGAAGACAAGGCAGAAAACGAAAGTCGGAATTTAAGACAGTTAGCCGTCTTGAAAAACTGAAGTAACATTCCCATTGCAGGTTAAACTCCTCATGTATCCTGCTTACTACATGGGACAGCTATTTAAATCTCATTATCTATGGATCGTTTTCAAGTTATATGATGCATGGAATCTTCTTTGGGGTACGTTGTCCCAAAAGGAGCAAAGATTTCAATTGTGATTCACTGTCAGACTTAATAGTAATTTAATGTGTATTACTTGTAGTGAAGCAGTGAGTTTAAATACTTGGGGTCAACAGTTCAGAGTAAGGGGGAGTGCAGAAAAAAGGTTAAGAAGAGAGTGCAGGCAGGGTGGAGTGGGTGGAGAAGAGTGTCAGGAGAGATTTATGACAGAGAGGTACCAGTAAGAGTGAAAGGGAAGGTCTACAAGATGGTAGTGAGGTCAGCTTTGTTATATGGGCTGGAGACGGTGGCACTGACGAAAAGACAGAAGGCAGAGCTGGAGGTAGCAGAGTTAAAGATGTTAAGATTTGGATTGGGTGTGACAAGGATGGACAGGATTAGGAATGAGTATATTGGAGGGTCAGCTCAGGTTGGATGGTTCGGAGACAAAGCCAGAGAGGTGAGATTCCATTGGTTTGGACATGTGTAGAGGAGAGATGCTGGGTATATTGGGAGAAGGATGCTGAGGATGGAGCTGCCAGGCAAGAGGAAAAGAGGAAAGCCAAAGAGGAGGTTTATGGATGTGGTGAGAGAGGACATGCAGGTGGTTGGTGTGACAGAGCGGGATGCGGAGGACAGGAGGAGATGGTGACTGTTGGTCCGCTGTGGCGATCCCTGACAGGAGCAGCCGAAGGAGAATGATGATGACGACTTGTAGTGAGGCCGTCTTATACATGCAGTACAATACATGCCTCTTTTTATTTTATTCGGGAACAGAGTCACTTCTGAATGTTTATTTTTAATCCTGAAAAAAGAATAGAATAAAAAATGCTGTCTCAGCCAGTCATAATTCATGCATGAAAGTGATAAACTAAAAAAGACGTTGAACAAATCAAGCATGTACCAGACAAGAGAGGCACAGTTGTTACATCATGGAAAAGGTACTTAACCTTAATTTCTCCAAAACAAGTATGACACATTGGCTTGCCATTGTGCAACCTGCATATTTAAAAGAAAACAATTATCCATCCAAATTCCCTTGCTTCCTCTAACCCCTTATCCTGGTCAGGGTCATCCTGGACAAGATACCAGTTAACGTGTTCCATTATTTTTTTTAACAAGAGGAGAGGTGGGAGTCATGCCTAGCTGAAAAAGCTGCTTCGTAATATAGTCCCTTTATCAGTCTGTTATTAGACTGGTCTGTGAGAACGGGGCTTACTAAATCGAGGGGTTGTCACTCAACTTCAAGCACACACTTCTTTGAACCACAAGGTTCAAAATTAAATTCCCAGAAACATCATAATAAAAACAAACAAACAAAAAAAAAAATCGTCTCTAAATACTCAAGTGCTTCGAATGGTCCTTCTTACAAAACATCACACAGAGGATCCTCGATGAAAGGTAACGCCATGTTTCCTATAGATTTGTTTAGGTAGGAGTTAGGCGGGTTTCATATATGGTTTGGCTTGTTAGTTTTCAACAAAAACTGCTCTGGACTGGGTTTGTCATGTCAAGTCTTCTCTCATAAGCACTTACCCAAATAACAAGTTAACATTTTAGTGATACCAATAACCCTGACTTAAACACAAATCCATTAATTGACGCAACCACAAATACGCTACAGTCACATTAATGATCCATTGTTAAAAGCTCATGCTTTTCTATTACCAAATAGTATATAATCAGGATTAAAAAGTTAACCAAAATGGATTAAATGTGTCTGCGAGGACGTCTATTGGTTGACTGAGGTATTACACATAAATATTTTCGATGCATTTCTTTTTCGAGCCTTTGATTCTATAAGCCATCTTAAGCAGCACAGACAAGCAGACAAGCAACGAAGTGCCAATTATTTTAGACCACTGTTTAATTCAGTTTTTCTTTAATTTAATATTGAAATGGACAAATAAATTTGTTTAATAAAAAGAATGAGTGTAATTGAGGGGTAGTTCAAGGATCAAGTGAGATCCCAGTCATAACCTCTTGGATGAATCTGATAAATTTTCAAAAAAATCAAGTCAAGATAGATGTCTAAAAATATTTGGGGCTTCACTAAAAGCATTGGGGGCTTAAGCCCCACTAGCCCAAACCAAGCGCCGCCCATGGTGTTATTGCTTTTAGGAACTATGTTACTGACTGGTAGTACAGTTTGTCAGAGCTTGTAGGAACCAGATACATGTCTTGATACACCTCTGTCAAATGGAATTATTCTCAGTTCCACCACCTGGGCATGGCTATGGATACCAAATCCAGGCTGAGTTACATGACCTGGAAAGAAATCCAGCCTTTCTTCTCTAACTTCAAAACAACCAGACTGAGTTAAATGAAAAGGCTCTTGCATACCACAGAACACAATCCAGCTGAAGCCCCTTTTATAACTGCATTTGAAACCAAAGAAATTGCCACAACATGTGTGAGAGTTTATAATAAAAAAGCAAGAAAATGTAGGTTCAGTGTTTTTTTTACCCCTTACTGTTTGCACTCTTATCCCCCCTGAAGATAACATATGAATCACTCCAAGCAGCTGAACAAACTAGAAGATCACATATACTTAAGAATATTGTTATAGAGGGTGCAGGACTCAAAATACACCTGTGCAGTGCTCTTGTTAAACTAAGCAGAGTGGATGGTGCAAGGTCGAACCTCAAAGGCTCCATCATAACCATGGGCTTCCATCTATGTTGAAGAAAAATCTGTCAACAGTTTTTGTACACATATTGTCTCAAAGTGCTGTTGCTTAAACAAGAGATGAATAATGTGGTTAATCTTCTAATTGTATTTCAAGTAGCCCTAATTTGTTCCCCTTTTAAACTGTGCACAAAATTATTCACTTTTTTAAGAGACACTTTTGGCTACTGCTTTATCAAAAGTTTTAACATGAGAAAATTGGACTTCATAACTTTACAATCTGATAAGATAGAGAACAGAACTAGGAGGGTGAAGGAGGTCCGTCAATCTAACTGGCAGTGAATGGCTTCAGCAAGAGAAAGGTTACTGCAAGTGTTGAGAACACGTACATACATATGCACTGTATGTGTTGAGAAGTACATCCATACAACCCATCACGGACTATTCAGTGGAATTCCGCACCATTGCCACTGAGATCAGTTGGAAAGTTGAATTGAATTAAGAAGCATTGATAACGCATTTTTACTATGGTCTCTCTGAGGCGATAAAGGATGAGCTGGCCTCCTGAGAGCTGGATGAAGTCATCGAGACCCTCATCACTCTAGCTATAAGGGTAGAAGAAAAAAAAAAAAAAAAAAAAAATCGACCGAGGGACCATCTGTCCATTACCCTGCCTCTCCAGTGTCGCCTCCACCTTCTTACCAGTGCATCTGATCCTGTCTCCTTGCCTCCAGTTGAGCCTATGGAACTAGGATGTACACCCCTCACTGCCCAGGAGCAAGAACACAAGATACAGGGATGGCTGTGTTTGTACTATGGTCGGGGCACTACTGGTTGAACTGTTCCAACCGGCCAGGAAACATCAGTTGCTGTTGGGTCTCCGGGGAACCCCGATGGGACCGGCTCAGTCTGTCCCCAGTCCGGATGCCTAACTGGTCTTACCTGCTCAGGTGAGCTTACCCAGAGGCACAGTACAGGTAGCGATGTTCGCCGACTCCACTGCAGCCATCATTTTTTAAGAGTAAGCCCTGGTGTGGTTCCACAACATTCCCACTACCAGGCTTACAGAACCACTCCAAATTCATGCTCTCGATGGCTGACCCCTAGGAAATGGCCAGGTGGGTTGTCAGACCTCCCTCCAGCAGCTCAATCTTGGGGAACACTCTAAGGAGCTTTGGTTTTATCTTATCGATACTTCATGGATTCCTCTGATCCTGGGTTTAACTGGCTTCAGCAGCCTAATCCGCAGATTTCCTGGTGGACCGGAAGTCTCCATGACTGGGACCCCAGTTGCCAGACGAGTTGCCTGCCCTCCCAGGGTCCCCTAGGGGGATTTGTGACAGATGCTCTAGAGGAGATCAATTGGTCAAAGATTCTCAAAGAGTATCATGATTTAAAGAAGTCTTTTAACAAATGCAAGGCAACCACTCTTCCAGCAGACTGGGACTACGGCTGCCCCACTGATCTCCTCCAAGCCACCAGTCCTCCTTGGAGTAAACTTTACTCCCTGTCCCAACACAACTATGTCCAAACACAATCAAACAATTACGACATTTCTTGGAATTTGCCAATTTGATAACGCACCTTACTCGCTCCTACCATTGCCTTTGTTGAACTCCAGAGGCTGAGTCTGCCTTTTTGCATTTGAAAGGTCTCTGTTCACTTTGGTGCCGATGTTGGTTCAAGCCTAACCCCAGTCGTCCATTTATTGTGGAGGTGGATGCGTTAGAGATGGGAGCAGGGCAGGTGCTGTCCCAAAAGGGAGCGGATGGCAAACTCTGCCCCTGTGTATAACTGTCACACAAGTTCTCTACCACTGAACAGTTTAAGCCTCTTCAGACAAGATGGGCCCTATACTTTGAGCAGTTTGACGTCATCCTTACCAACTGCCCCAGACAAAAAAATGCTAAGGCTGACACTCCTTTCCACTGATTTGCACACGACCAGCTAGTTGCCTCACCTCCTCCCATTCTCCCATCTGAGAGGGTTATAGCTTCATTGCTTTGCAGACATGCCTCAGATGAACACCTTACATTGGGATTTTGAAACATTCACATTCACGGGAAGTCAAAAGAACACGTTAAATGGCTAACTCTCATGCCATATATTTATGCAAGTACCAGTCTTTCAGTCTGCATTCTGTTAATACCAGGAAAAATTGTGGGCTAGTGTATATAACATTTGCACAAATATGTTATGAAGTGACAATAGACAAACACAAACACACAAATATGTAGCAGTTTACATCCCACCACCTCTCAGCTGATATCCCAGAGTGAAATCCAAAAGCACCAAAATAATCCACACTGGTGTCCTGCTTCTGGATAGAACAGGGTGCTGTACAGCATTTACTGTAACATGTTGACACCTGCCTCGGACTGTGACCATGCCATGGTTAGTATTGCAATACTGCCAACTGGGCCGAGAACCATGTAACTGCAGAGAGAATGAGTAGGGAAATTCTTCCTTTTGAATCTGAAGGGAGATTCTTTAAATGGTTACATAGTGCAAGAATACCCCAACATTAAGGTTTGTCATCCATCCATTTTCTAACTGGTTATCAGTCTGCAGTGTGGTGTGTGCCTCTGTGGGTTAGGCATCTGTCCCTGTAACAGCAAGGTCGCTAATTCATATCGCACATCTAACAAGGTACTCACATCACCATTAGGCACTTAATTCTCCAAAAAAACAACTCTATGTATTCTGCAATATGCTTCAATTACTGCATGTCACTTTGGAAAAAAAGCATCTGCTAAATTAATGTAATTAATTATCCTGGCAGGGCATGTACACTGGATAGGATGCAAGACCATCACATCACAGTGGAGGCAAGATATGAACATGCAATATTGGTGTGAGGTAACAGTGCTACCCATTTGAACCATTGTGCCACTGTGTATTATGGCTTTCATAGCTATAACAAAAAGACAACCTGAACACAGTTGAAAAGTTTTTTTAAAGTTACATAATATAAATCAATCATTTGAATCAAATTATGCAAAGTGTTTAATCAAAATTAACCCTAATAGCCACAATTCCAAATCCTTCTGTACATAAGCTGAAAAGACAAATGTGTCACTTTCTGCCAATGACTTATATGCCGTGTTGTGCAATTAACAAGCTCTTCCACATAAATTCACTCACTGGCTTTTTCAAAAAAAATGACGTTAATAAATGACGTTAATAAATATCAGACTATCTTCCTTTGGTACCTTTTTGCACAAAATGTTCGTGTTTTCGGTCTGTTTCACTCGTACAATTCTACAGGTAATAACTGTCAAAAGCATTATCTTGATTACCTTGTCATCGATTAACTAAAGCAAAGTTTCAAATAAAATACTGTAGATAAAATTTGTATAACAAAGTAAAATGCACAGAGACAGCCTGGTGTATTGGTAAAACCACATACTTTCTTTTGTCTTCAAAAGAGAAAAGTTTATCAAAGAAGCCAGGGATTTCAGGTTAAATTTATTCTAAGGAAGTAACATTTCTTTATTTTGGCATTGTTTTTATGCTTAATGCATAGATTATCTAACTTCAGATGATTTTACTTAATGCTCTACCCTTTCAGTTATTCAAAATTCCATTTCAACATACCAGCTATCTAAGAGTCACATGAGAGGAGCACAGACAGTTCACACAGGTGGCCTGACTCTCATTTCTGCTATGATATGTATTTGTGACTGGCTAGGGAGGCATGTGGAGCCTGTCCTGTCCCATGATGGGAATTAAACCCTTTGAAGATCATCTTACCATCAAGCAAAGCATACATGGTGGGAAAGGACTGCAGTATAAGCTCACCTTAGCTCATAACAAGTAGTGTGAGAGAATGGAAACAGAGGAATGCTGCATACGCTTTATATGATTAAGAATCTAGGCCTGTATTTTGAAAGATATTGACACTCCACTGATACTCCCACTGGTACAGAGGAAAAATATGATACCAGCAAAATAAAAAAAAAAAATATCTTAAGATAAAACAATTAATTATAAGCTTTTTTTTTTTTTTTACAATGGAATGCAAACAAGATCATGTCAAAAGACTGGTAAAACACTGACTGAGGAGCCACAATGGTAATGATGCTGGTTTTAAGATGCCACTGTTCGCCTAACAAAGTTATTGATTTGTTCAATGGTCAAAAGGAGAAGGTCACAAAAGATCATGCTAATGCAGGTTTATTCAAAAAAGAAGAAATGACCTTCATGGACCACCCCCCCCATCACAAAGTCTCTTATATGGGATCCATGTGAGCATTGCTGAATCTTGTAGACTCTAACAAGCTGGAATGCTAAATATTCCAGCTCAATCCCAAGTCCCTTCAGCTCCTCCATGGAGCAAGTTCCAAACAGTTCACATGCTGTTGCTCAGTAAGGCAAATAAGTTAAGATAATAGTAATTAAAAGCATACTGTGTGGATGTACAATTGGGCAGGTCTACTACAATGTGAAGCATTACAAAACTATTAACTAATCCTGTTAGTAATAATAGTTACTACTTTATTTGCAGTTTGCATTCTTGCTCTCCAAGCTAAAGGTTGGCATGTAGGAGGGTCAGCTGATATCCAGCACACCCAGAATAATTGGGGTTAAGGGCTGTACTCAAAGGCCCGATAGCGATCAGAATATTTTGGCCAGCTGTGGGATTTGAACCTGTGGGTTATGGGCCCAGACACCTAACCGAGAGAGCAACATCACCACCCCCATTATATATAAATGGTTCCCTATACTAAACTTCTATCAATGTAACAAAATTTTAATACATTTTATTAAAAAAAGAAGCAAACAAGAAAACTATTTTGTCTGGAACGGATCAGTTATGAGAAACTGAAGACACATTCACACATGTATTAATCCTTGCTTCAGTAATTTAAATGAATGCAAATGATAATCAGCTATCTAAAAAAGAATTTACATTGTCTTGTTATTTTTAAGGCATTGTTTATCAACAGCCATATGTAATGAAACCAAATATTTAAATATTTGGTTATTATTTTATTGCAATGCATTACTGTTGTCACAATATTTTAGAGGGTTTCAATGGGAAGATAGCTGCTGCATGAAACATTTATTTTATGTTGTTATTTGAATAAAAAGAAAAATCGGTTTTGTAGTAATTGTATTGAAGTGAAATTGAATTTAAATGTCTATAATCCAAGCATGACTGTATATCCACTGCTGGCCAGTTAATGTTTGGACAGCTGTGTATCTTGAGAGGGAAGAAGAGTTTTGTTGATTTTGTTTGTTTGTGTGTGTGTGTGTGTGTGTGTGTGGTGGGGGGGGGGGGGGGGTAAATTGGATGCAGTATATAATTGTATGCAAACGTCTGGGCACCCCTAGGCAAATTTCACATTTAGTCATTTAGTTCATATTTTAAGTGAAAAGTAGTAAACAACTTTTGAAGGAATCAGTGTGTAAGAAAACACTGCGTTACTATTGCTTATTCCATATTTTAAGTTGAAACTTTTTAAGTTTAAAAAGTGACTGTGCCTTAACCTTTGGAAAAAAAGCCACCCCCCCCCCCCCCACTCCGTTTCCAACAGAAGTTGTTTCTATGTTTTACTTAAAAAATTAACTACATATGTAATTTGGGCAGGGGTGCCCAAACTTTTGCATACAACTGTATACTGTAAACCAAAATATTTCTTGTAGTTTGCTTAAATAGATGGACATACTGTAGTACTTTGTATGATTGGTCATGTATGGTCTTTTTGTATAATCTTTGTTTATAATGCTCTTATTTGATACAAAACTTAACAAAAGCATGTCCAAATCAACATAATATGCCAGCGACAAGTCAACACTTTTTAGATGAGTTATATGACTATTCTTATTTATTTGGCTGGAGTCATACATCAAGTACTAAACAAATGATAGTTGATTTAAGGTATTACTATTCAAATTCTCTTCATATTAACCTTTATTCACATTAAACTTTACTCCCAATATTCTGTCAATCATCCTGCCAGAAAAGAACAAAAATTGGTAGTGTCTGTTTTTACACAACAGATAGGCAATGAAACAAAGTGTTAATCATTAAATAAGTCACAAGTAAACTTATTGCAGTGGCAGTGCCACACTTGTGGTCTCGTTGACATGCAACATTAAAATGTGCCAAAAACTTCTAGTAAATATGACTTTTCTAATGATATGAAACAGAATATTTCGGTTTGTATTATTGCGTTAAAATACACGCAAATCATTATTTTTATAACTTGCATGGGTCGTAGGTATTGGTGAACAGACAAACCAACGGGCTTACCTTCAACTGTCCGTCAGTTTTGCTGTATTGTCTCGGCTTTTAGCTACTGTAGTGTTCCACCCTCATCCACTTTAGCAATGTTGTCTGTTTTTTCTGAACATTCTACAATCTATACGTCACAAAACGCTGCGCAAGCTACATGAAAACTACAGCTGAAACCAAACCCTTGATTTAACTTCAACTTGACCCTCAGTTACAAGTCTGTGCAGTAAAAGTGTAAAAATACGTACTCTATCTCCACATTATTGGCTTTGATTCAAGTGAAGTGCTGGAGCTCTGGTAAACTATAGCGGTGATAAAAAGCTAAAATCATAAAGATACCAGGAACAAAGAATTAACTCTACATCGTAGCAGTCAGCCTTGTCAGTGTATGCAGGTATATTAACTGTTGTTAATTTTCACGTCCCTTTGTAATCCTCACGCTTTTGAAAAATAGGCTTTATAAAGCAACTTGCATCTTCTCCTTTGACGTGCACCAGTGGATCGCGGGCCCCCAACTGATTAACCCAACTCCACGTACTTCCCATAGACATACTCGACTCCTTCTTTGTTGCCCTTCGTCATCCGCCTGCTTGACTACCTTCACACAAACAGGTTTTGCAATACAAAGTGACTTACTAAACAATGCTTTTGTTTGTCAGTATTTAAGGTTTTTTGCTTCTCCTGAGCTACACGAGTAAAGCTCGTTGTTCTCTTAATTTGTACAGAATGAATTTGCTAATTTATCTATCAGGACGGAAATCCTAGACACTGAGAAATCCAGAGAGGCATGCAGTTCTTTGTTCCATTCGGCGCTCCATCGTATATCCCTTATGGTACAGTCTGACCAAAGCCCCATCACACTTGCCAGTTTAGCCGTTTCATTCCAGTATCATTACAGACATTGCACTCACTTACCAGAATAAGCGCTCCGGAATTCTGATATTTTTTCCACCACTGTTGTCATAAGCGATCTTCTAGCCAATTAGCGCTTCAGCTTAGTTGGGCAGAAACGCCAGACCCAATCAAGAAAGGCGGTGACGACAGCCACCGTGCCGCCACGCCCTTTCATTCATAAAGTGCACAACTAGCATCTGCTTCTAACGTCGTTAGAAACTAAAATGTGCCAGCAGTGAGAACAAGGGGTTTAACTCGTTGCTGCTGTAACTACAGTCTTACCAAGTACTGCACCAGTCTATATTTATCCCAAGGGACTTCCATAACAGGGTGGGCCAAATGAATACACATATTCAACCATTAATATCACTGTAAAAATATAAACGAATCTATCGAATATACTTGTAACTCTTACAGATTAATCATTTGTCTTTCAAATTTATATTAAAGATATAGGTATATCTATCCAAGTCGTTATATAATCTGCTTTTCACTGTTCTCAAAGTGGCAAACATATCTATGCGGGGTGATGGAATTTGATACACTGAATTAATCTGTGTTTAGTAGATACAGTGGTGCTTGAAAGTCGTCATCACAATTGATTGACAACCATGACATTGACTGACAACACCTGACTCTAATCTCACCTTCAAATTACCTGCTAGGTTCACATACTTTTGCCACACACAGATTTGCGACATTGGATCTTTTCCTCAATAAATAAATGACCAAGTGTGATATTTTTGTCTCATTTATTCAATTGTGTTCTCTTCACCTACTTTTTGGACTTGTGTGTAAATCTGATGATGTTTTAAGTCATATTTATGCAGGAATATGGAAAATTCTGAAGGGTTCACTACCTTTCAAGCACCACTGTAACTCGATTTTTGCATTGAATTAAATAACATATATTTTACAAATATCAGCCCACTATAACTTCCATAATTTTTCACAAATAATTGTAATGTGAATAAAAATATTTGGCAATAGTTAAAATACACAACACAAAAATATGTTGAAATATTTTTGTGCCATCAGTACCTTACAAAAAATATGAAAACTCATTCCAGAATTTCTATAGTTTTCAATTGGTCCAAATCGCTTTTTCTAAATCCCCTAAATATCTCATTCCCACTGTCTCGAGACAAGATCCTCTTTCGTTTCCAAGCAACGTGCATGCTCATTAGCAACGAACAACTTTACAGCATCAGCATTAATCCCTTGGTCAGCTGGAAACAGAAAAAATAGACTTAACTAATATAAAAAAACTAATTCGTTAGGATTGTGACAGGTTTCAGTTATTTAACGTTAAGTCATCTTCATAGGATTTCTGCTACCAATTTTACGATACTGAATAGGATCAAAATACCGCGTATGTATTTTTGATATCACTACAGCTGAATATTTAAGTCTCAAGATGTTTAAGGTGTACCTTATTTCATACCCTTGGGTCCCTGGGATAGGCTCCAGGCAGCATTGAAAAGTGGCTCCAATCTCAATAAATCAACAGTTGTAAATGTCTCCATGTCACAGATCTATCGGAACTCAGTCTCCTATATCTAACACAATCTGTAACCTGTTCAGTTTGCCTCACACCTCCATAGTTGGGGGTTCACATCCCACCCTTGCTCATAGCATGTGGACTTTGCATGTTCTACTCATACTGCATACGTTCCCTCTATATGTACTCCCTATATGTTCCTCCCACAGTCCAAAGACATGCAGCAAGGCCATCCATCCTCTGAACTGCTGGATATACCCTAGCCCTGTGCCCTATGCTGCCTGAGATACCTGCCAGACCCCCCACAACCCTGACAAGGATAAGTGTTATGAAAAAGGATGGATGTATAGCAGTCTGTTCCAGCAGCCAACTGATTTCAGCTATTCATAATATTAACAAATATAAATAATACTTAAATAAGCTCATCTAATCTTGTTTGTAATTATATAAATTCCACACAAATAAAAAGCACATATTTTGTTTTGCAAGGATCCTTCTTCTAGGATCAAAATTTGAAATGCCCCTTCTATTATGCGTCCTGAAGTCTAAGAGTCATATGGGTTTTAGTACACACCTGTAGTGCAGTGTCAGACATGTTCATAAAAAAAGAAAATCAATGCTCAATGTATTAAATCAACACTTCCCAAAAATCAACCCAAACGAAATAAATGAAGAAAATAAGTATGCTTTTATTTTTGACTCTTCTTCTTTCTTTACTCTTTTAATTATCACTATATTGTTATTACTATTATTAGTGGCAGTAGTAATGTATCTCTCAAGTTGTCTAGCTGTATAATGAACAATGAATGTCTGTTTTATCATAAAGATAAATCTTTGGCCCAAACTTAATTTGTAGTGTTTTTGCCCTCTGATGACTGTTTCTGTATCCGTGATACTTTGTCTCTCATTCACCATGGGATTCAAAGTTACACATAGCCTTGTTTTTAAAAGTGTAAATAATTTCTAGTACAAATACATAGAGATTCTATGAATACAGTGAAAGTGCTAGCAGTCACAACTGAAGGTGCAGTTCAGTTTGTGCAATTCACCAATTAAATTTGCAGTATGAATTTGTTTTTTACTAACTTCCATTCATTAATTGTATGTAAGAATATGTGACCAGTGATGGACTAGCATTTTGGCAAATGTGTCATATGCTCCATGGTCTACAATTACTAGATTACCTTGTCTCTGCAAATCTGTGCTGCGAAAGTAATTACTGATGGATGGATGGATGGATGGATGGATGGATGGATGGATGGATGGATGGATGGATGGAATGAGATAAGGGTGTATAAATGTATACCATACACACCAAATACAGTATATCACAATGTATCATGATTCTGTCAGGGCTTGAGGGTGACAAAATTTTACTGAATATCATCATGTGTAATCTAAAGCCCAGAAAACAGACACTTCTTCAATCTGTAAGCCAAATAGTAGGCAAGAGATCTTGAAAAGGAGGGTAGCGTCAATACTGTCCAGATCACCCAGCACAATGGATGTGAAAACATGTGAAAACAGGTTTTATGTGTGGCATCCTCATTTTTCCACAAGTGAAATTTGAAGGCCAGAAACTGTTTGAAAAACTGAGAGACGAGGTAATAAAAAATTATATGCTGGACACCCCAATCACACTAAAGTGTATTGTAGAACAATGATCTGGGTTTGATCGCCAATGTGTTTACTGGCATCTGTAGCAAGGAGAACATTACACAGTACGCTTGCATTCCATTACCGGAGTTAGACAGTGCATCCTCTCATTGCTCCACAATGACATCTACTGTCAGATGTGTGTATTGAGAATTCTCATCCATCCATCCATTTTCACATCACTTGTCCTGTCGACTAACCTTGTGCTGCCCAATAAAGCCTGCAGCCTGTAGATTGTATAGAAGCAATAGAAGCAGCTGGCTACCCAGATACACGTAGGAGGAGGCATGGGTGCCAGATCTATGATATAATCAATTAGTCATTCCTGATTAGGTGAACAGGGGCAAAAAAAAAAAAAAAAAAATACTGATTATATAACAATTGATTATATAACACAATACATAATTGCATACAAATCCTAAAAGAAATTTGTTTAATTAAATATTCCATTCTTTCATGTTCATATTGTTACACTGTATCATGTTACAAGGAAATCTCCTTGTTGTCTGCTGACAGCAGGTAATTCACAAGTAATCATTACTTCTTAAAACATTTAAAAGGTTTAAAAAGATACATGTAGGTCAATTATGTGGATGAATTTCTGAATGGAAAATACATTTTTTGTTTTCATGATTTCTAGAAAAAAGTACACTTTGTTTTGCTAATAAAATTCAACAACATTTCTTAAATTTGTGGAGAGAAAGCATTTAATTTAGTAGATTTATGAACTTGTTCTTTTGCTTTTGTGAGCATGTCTGGATTAATCATCTTACTGATGTATCAATGATCCCTGGAATAGATGAGAAGGTAGTAAGACAGGAGAGTCATGTGATGCTCCTCTGGAACACTCCAAATGTGCTGTGAGGTGCTCAGCTTCAACTCCAGCAATATCACCTTTCTAACTGACTTATGGATCAGAAGGTAGTTTGTACTGTGTGCAGGATTGTTGATCTGAACCTAGAGGTGTTTATAAAATACAATTTACACTAATTCTCAACTTATTACTCATGGCCTTTTGCCAAACCACTTCAATATAATATTTTTAATTTTCACACTGAATGTACAACAGCCAGTCATGCTTGAAAACAGGCTGTGTATAGAAGGAAGTTAAATATTCCATGCAGAGTGACCTAAAGTGACTTCAGCGCTTGCAAAATGTCATCAGTATCAATAATTCAACATATAATATTTAAAAATACACTCAGTGGCCACTGTGTTAGCTACCTCTAGCTAGTACAAGGTAGCCTCCAGAACCACTTCAAGGGTCGAGCAATTGTGTGTTCAGAACCATTCTGGACATCACTGTTGTACTCAACTGTTATTTTTGCACTTGTGGATGTTCTTCGTTCATCACACCATTATCTAGACACTGTAGTGCATGACAATCCAAAGAGGAAGACTGTTTTTGAGATTCTGAAACTAGCATGTCTAGCTCTAACCACCAAGTACAGTATTTACAAGACATGACACAATTACTTTTCTCTTAAATATTGTATATTTATTCAGTGCTAATTAACTGGAGGACTGCCAAATTTATTTAATAATATCCATCCATCCATCCATCCATC
>JAACJT020000885.1:0-17342 GCA_009936485.2 Gymnarchus niloticus | reverse complement strand
TGTGGTTTGGGGGGGGAGAGGAGAAGGAAGGGGAAGAGGGAGGGGGGGGCAACAGCCGCGGCGGAACACACAGGACAGCGGAAGGGGGGGGGGGGGGGGGGGGGGGGGGGGTGAGACTATATGCTATACTTCAGCCTCCCCAGAATCTGTGAGCAGAACGGCGCTGGTCCATCAGGTGCAGCCCTAAACCGCTGCACCACCGCAACAAAAGTGGGAGAATTACATAAGGTGAAAGTTCTTGCCCTGCACTGTTGCCACGGAAACCCACCTCTCTCTCTCTCCACTTTCCTCTGAGTTACAGCTCCTGTATAAATAATAATAAGAGGAGTGGAAAGGAAGCACCCACTTAATGTAGACTCCTAAATTCCCCAGGGAAACGTGGCAGGGAATGCCGGAGAGACCCCTTCGCTGGAATTAGGCAAATCCGCTTAAACTCCCCCCCAATTTCAGATCGGGGATCTCCATCTAAATGGCAGATGAGGATGGAGGCAGCTGGAGATTTCAGAGCAGACATTTCAGCCCAGCTGGACAGTCCAGGCTGTGATGTGAAGCCATTTAACACACAAAGAAATTGTGATGAAGTGGACATAAGCTCTGACCAATCAAAAAGGACCAAACGCCAACAAGTCATAGGAAAGCAGATCACACAAAACCAGGGGTGGGAGGGGGCTGTCAGGGTGCAGTAATCCTTTTTATTTGGTGGGGTGGCCATTCAGTTCAATGGCACAACTGGACAAACTAGTTGGAAGAGAGTCCATTTTCTTATTCTGATTAACTATAAGAGAAATCAAATAGAAAAACCAAAGAGTTCGGTTGTATTTTTCACCCTCTGAATTTCACATTAAAATACAAATGCAAGATTTACATATAAATAACTTATCCCCCTTTCCGTCACTGTGGATGACTGAAATTTAAGCTTTGTGATTCTGTCCACTCATTCCAAAACAACCAAACACACACATTGTACTTGAAGGTTCGAGAGTTCAGATGTTTCCAAGAAGTGAAATCTATCTATATAAACTTTATTTCAAGACATACAGCATGGTGTGTACACGAGGCTACGAGGTCAGTGCTTCAGATTGTTGCCAAAGGAATTGTGTGGAGGCAGGCATACATTTGTAGTAGATAAGTTTTAAGTTAATATCTAACTCAAATCCAGCGCTGTACTAGCAGACTAAGATGGACTTGCAGCATGAGATCAGCTGCAGTGGCATTAATGAGGAGAGCGAGAGAGAGCGAGCGAGAGAGACATGCAGACATGGACAGGGATGTTTCCCGAGGGGCTGCCTCTGTAATCAGTCTCTCTACCTCTGGCCACCAGCGATGGCTCAGGGCAGCACAGACACGGCTGGCCTCTAAGTGACTAGCTGGCCCCTTAAGGCCTGTCACTCATCACTATGGGGGGTGGGGGACCCAAAGGGCTCCCAGTTGATGCTTTTAGTGTTGGGCCCACTCAGTGCAGAGAAGGTTCCTTGGCAGAACAACAGGTGGCCATTGGAGGACACTGGAAAAATGAACTGGGGAGTGTGTGTGTGTGTGTGTGTGTGTGGGGGGGGGGTTCTCCTTATAGTCGACCGGAGAGCAGAGTTCACTTCATTGAAGCAGCCGGCTACAGCAGGTAAACATTACCTGGAGGGGACACAGCACCCCATGCCACATCCCCCAGGAAGCTGCATCAATGGGGACGAGAAAACTACCGCCTCCGCAGCCATAACCACCTCCCCAGGCCAATAATTTCACACCCAGGTAAACACACCGCAATCAGCCAGACGGATGTTTGCACATAAATGTGCAAAAGCAGAATGTTCGTTAAATGTTCATCATGACTCCTCTACATTCCTGGTACCCAGAAAGCACATCATGGTGCTTACAGACTCTGAAGCATGGTGTACATCTGTCGTGTGTGTGTGTGTGTGTGTACACAGTCTACAGTGTGTATTACACAAACATATTACAGTGCGTGGTATATATGGGGTTCATTTCATACTATAAAGCAAGGTACACACAGCATACATACCACGATATGGTAAAGCACACATACACAACGGCTGTGCTTGATTATTTCCAGCATCGCATTTCCAGTCGGCTTTTTATTGCGTGCGCCATTACCTTGCATGCATCCACAGGCATATCACCTGAAGCCTGTCGTATGTTTACGCATGTAGATTCTACACATTCTGTCTCTCTCAGCATCAGCTGCAGTCACAGGCTTTGCAAGCAGAGCGCTAGCGTGATGCAGCGCGCTCCCGGAGAGTCCAGGTATGTTTGGGGCGGGCTCCTACCTGATTGACGTGCTTCAGCTTGTCGATGACCTGGCTTATCACTGGGTCCAGCCCCTTGACTCGGACCTCTGGGTTCTGGGCCTGAGCTTTAATCCCGCTGCCCACGACCCGCAGAGTGTAGCTGCACAGGAGAGAGGAGGCGGGCCCATCAGCGCAAAGCCGTTCCCGGGGCAACATTCCGGATTTATCCGGAACCCTCGACCTTTTTGTACGAGAAGAATCAAACCTGGTTGTGAATGCACACCTCGTCTGGGTTGGGGAGATGTGAGGAAAAGGAGGTGGGGGGAGATTCTTCAGCCTCGCAAAACATGAATCTTTTCCTTTGACTGTATTTTCAACATTACAGTAAAACGTCAGCAGCAGAGTGAATGTACAGAATATACCAGTACGTGTTTAGTGTCACTTGTTTTTAATGTACAGAATATACCAGTACGTGTTTAGTGTCACTTGTTTTTACGATGCTATTGCAAGTCCCTTTGTCTATTTTTTATTTGTCCTCCTCTTCCTTCCCTTGGGTCTGGCTGAATGGCCACACGTTCCTAGACATTTGTTGCACACGTCCAGTAAAACACCCTGAATCTGGAAATAGCCATTTATTACAAGTTAAATGCTTACACTGAAATCCGGAAGCGAAGCAGTCCTGCCATTGAAATTCCCTTTACAGAAATTAAGCCTCTCGCAGTGATTATTCAAACGTCTGCGCTAGCTCAGTTCACGCCCCTCCCTCGTCACCCGCGAGCTGCAAGGTCTCCAGTACCGCCATAAGCTGTGGCGGCCATCGGCAGCCACAGACAGACAGCACACTGGCCAAGAGTCGCAGGGCCCGCTTTCACTGACTCTCCTCTGGACTGCATTGCTTCCTGCTGGTTTGCTCAGTGGACCTCGGATGAGGGGATCACTTGCTGCGTTTGTCATAACATTTTCAGGGAGGCGTGAAAGCGACCAAGAAGTTAGACTTAATGTTTACCTCAACTGTCGCCACCTCTCTCTCTGCCATCAACTACAGAAAACCACGCACCGTATTGCAAATACGGAAACGTATTTTTATTTCTGTTCTTTTTTAAGTGAAGGTACTCATACATGTTTAACCCGATCTTAAAGGCATTCTTCACTTTATAAACAAGGAATGAAATGTTTTGTTATTCAGGCCTGTTTTGATGGTGATCCTCGTGGGTTTGTGAGACATGACTGGAAAATCTTTGCCATGATTATCATATCCTATCTACAGGCCCAGATGTAGGAAATCACCTGGCATAGACAGCATGCACAGAGACGCAGACGACACCCAGAGGCACTGACGAGGCACAGACAAGTGTGCGGGCGCCACAGAGCGTGGAGCCTTTCATGGCTACAAGCTCGATGTGTACAGGTGCACCTAAATTTATCAAAAGCCAAACCTGGATTCACCAGGAGCAGCCGTCCTGGTTAGTTTACTCTCAATTAAAGCAGTCTTCCTCACACCAGCCATGAGCAGAACAAGGTGGCAAACTGCCAGCGGGTGCCCAAGAGGAGAGGATGATGCTTTGGTACCAGGCTGGCTGGTACAGCCTCGAAAACAGGCCACGCCATTCTCCATCAGCGTCAGCCGCTCTTAGACGAGTCGTACCGTTTCAGCCCCAGTGCTCAGGAGAACAAAGCAGCAGAGGTTTCTGTGACTGGGTGACACCTGGGGGCGAGCGGGGGCATAACAACGACGATGTCACCGAGCTGAGAAAATAACTCGAGATGAGAGCGAGATCACAAAGCCGGGGTGACTGTCTAAGTCTCAAAGCTGCGAGTTTTGTGGGAGTTTTTTTTTTCTCCCTGCGAATTTACACCACGCGAGTTATTTTCAACTGGCTCTCTTACTGGGGGGATTCTGGTCCAGAACCTTGCTCAGGGGTCCCATAGAAGGGCCCCTATGGAAACTCAAAGCACCCCGCTCCATTACCGCCGTGCCGCTAGCTGACAGCTTAATCACCATGGCTACCGGTTAGAAGCCCGAAGAGGGGAAGCAGGTGCCCCGCAAGCCTCTCTGCCACGCATGAGGCGGACCACGTCGATGAGTCACCACCCGACGCCGGAACTGCAAAACAGATACAAAGGCGGCTCCTGGGAGAAGACTGAAAGCGGAGCAGGCAGCCGTAGAGGAGCACCGCCGAACACGTCTTTGTACAAGATGGGAGCGAATGTGCGAATGACACGGCACCCCTATTCTTACCGTTACATAAGGGGGGGAGGGTAGAGGTTGGCATTCTGAATCAACAGGCAGAGCTCTTCAGAACAGGAGCTCCTTCCCCAGCCAGCTGTACTGTAGGTTGTCATCGTACATTCAGCCATGAAGAAATGATAAATGTTTTAATGTAAATCTGGCAGGCTTATATCCATACTGCTCACTGTCAACTTCAGTACTAAATCACTACAGATTTACCGACGTTCCTCGTAAATGAGGCAACTTAAACTTCTCAAACTGTAGTTTGCGCTAATAAGTTGCTGTATTAGATATCAAGTCTTTAACAAAAAATAAATGTAATGTCATTATGTTATGCTTAATCATCAAATTACTTCTAATTACTCTGGTCACAAAACCGCTTTAAAAGCTGATTTTCCCAAATCAACATCTTCAAACAAAATAAACAGGACTAGATTCAGAGGAAAAGAGAGAAGAAAAAAAATACTCCATACCCAGAAAAAGGTTTCTGTGCTGTCTGTCATAGCAAAATAACAATAATTATGATTAGTTAAAGTGTCCAATTACAACCAGATGCTGCCACATTACAAACTGCGGCTCGAAGGATGCAGAAACTCAGCAGGCCAAAGAGAGACTCACTGTGACTGGAAATAAGACTGCATAAGAGAAGGCGTGCAGTTTCTTCTGAAGACGACCCACGAAGACAGGCCAGGCCTGCGTGCCTGGAGGGCCGCTGAAGCAGCATGAGACCCAGAAGCCCTAAGGTCCAACAGAGGTGACCAAGTAATTCATCTTTCAATCTGAAATAGTCTAAGAGTCTGAGGCCTTCAGCATCAAAAGCTGAGGTTTTCTCAAAGCTTTCACTAACGCATCGTGGTCTAATTCCTAATTCGATCGTTTTATCGTAAGCACAGAGCTATGTTCAGAAACAGCTAAAACAGTCCTGAAAACTTAAATACGTCTGTAAGAAACCTGAACAGGGATAAAGAGCTTCCCCAAACACGAGAATCACAGGCAGATGTTAAGGAAAACAGTTCAAGTCAAGCCAATTGCTCATAAGTATGACTGCGGCACCCATTTAGAGCTCGAACCACGCACTGCATGCGGTAGAGCTTAATGCACGGCTCCCGCCTCTCACCGCTTCCAGGAAGACGCTGGCGATGTGTACCGAGAGGAGGATGGTGGAAAAATGAAGCAGGTCTCTCCTGCATTTTATGAGTTGATTTGTGTCTGATCTATGGGAACTTAATTTAAAAGGCGGCATGTGATATACCGATAATAGACGGTCTGGGCCCAGAAGTTTCCATCCCAGGCGGACATGCCTTGGTGCGTCAAGAATCAGTCAGTCTCCTTGCCTTCAGCAGCGAGAACAGAGGACAAGGAAACAATGATTTTTATCAATGAGGCGCCAAACAAGCCTGAGAGCAAAATAGGACGTATAGAAACAGCCCTTCATCCTTTGAAAAACTAATAGGACACTCGGATTCAAGAGTCCCAGAGGGATGGTGCAAGGTTCCCTGACGTGTGGAAGGGGAACGACGCTCAAGCGTATTGCGATTTGTATCTCATTGTTTTGCTCCCATAATATGTCTCAGTAACAAACATCCGCTTTATCCCACATGGAAATTACAACAACACTCCTATCACAGAATCTGGTGCGACCACCGAGGAGCAACACCAGGTACATCAACACAGCGGAGCCTCACTGAGAATTTTCTAGAACAGAAAAAAAAAGTCTGGAAGGAGATCAAGGAAAATGCATTGATGCATTGTGGCAACAGACTACAGCCTTCATGATCTGTCATCATTTACAACGGACGGGAAATGGATTTATTTGGGAGCTTTTTATAGTTTTCCTGTACGATAAGTCACATGCCACTGATTAAAAGATATCTTTATAGATATTTGTCCTCGGAAGGTTGCTTGGCAATTCTACAGGACCCTCTCTCTGCACCAGTACCTCACAAATATATCAGCTTTATATACATCAGCTGTAAAGTTGGAGGTGTGAGTTGAAAGCATCGAGATTAACATCTCTCTGGAGATGTTCTTACATCCAAAAGTTGGTGGAGTTTCTGTTTCAAGCCTGGTGGAAAAGATTCCAGCATGGAGACTTAATAAATGCTTTCAAAATTATGACCGACGACACATAAAAAATATGGCTTGGTGTCGATGGGCTGGGTCCTCATGAAACAAGCACTTTCCTCCCATGATCCTCAGAGGGCCACTTTACATTTACCGCAGTGACTAACTAAAAGGATTCCTTCATATACCCCATCACCCTCAGAAAAAGCAGTACCATGATTTACTGTAGAACAACAAAGGCTGGACATATACACGTCCTGCTGGAGTCCCACTGTCCAAATCGGTAATCAGAAAAAAAAAAAAAAATCAATACGTCCTCCGAACCTCTGGGGACCACCTTCAACCAGCGTCATTAAACCCTTTGCAGACCAACCTCCATGCATATAAAAAACAAAGCCATATTTCAAACCGTCAGCCTTCTCTGCGAAACAAAAATTTCCCTCTGGAATTACAAAGCTTTCTATACATTTCTCTCCCCATGCCTGTGACCCTGTTTCCATGGCAATGTGGGTGTCATACTCATCCCACAATGTCTGCTGTCTGCTGGTGACCTTTGATTTGTGCCGCTTGTGAATCGAGGCTGGGGCAGCCTCTGTGCTTCAACAGGAGGCGCTGATGAGCAATATCAAACAGGAACAGGACCAGAGTTCATCAGGCTGCAGAGGGCACGATGACAAATGG
This sequence comes from Gymnarchus niloticus, assembly GCA_009936485.2. Taxonomy (NCBI): domain Eukaryota; kingdom Metazoa; phylum Chordata; class Actinopteri; order Osteoglossiformes; family Gymnarchidae; genus Gymnarchus; species Gymnarchus niloticus. The sequence continues at coordinate 10,124 of JAACJT020000885.1, read as the reverse complement.
ACCACTGGCATAAATGCAAGTCTCAAACTATAAGCGAGTGACCCATCGGAATTTTTGAGCTGCGCCCGAGTTAACTCATTTACTCGTGGTAAAATACAACCGTGACTAGTCACATTTGCAGTGCCATTCTGGTTGCTGACCTTTCTGTGATCAGTAATACAAAAAAAAAAAAAACTCTTACACGATAGCCGGAAGACCAACACAAAAAAAAAAAAAAAAAAAAAAAAAAAATACCAGAAACTGTTAACTGACGTTTTGAAAACTACAAAAACACAGCTTGACCAAGATACTCACTAGGACTTGTGCCACACAATTCAGATGATGCTTTTTAAAACCAACCATCTCACATCTCGTCCTTAATGAGCTACTTTAATTCCAGGTCCATGAAGGGAGGTTCCATGGGACACAGAGGTGTCATCATCTGTCTGATGTATCAGCTGTCCCAATTTCCAGCCCTCACATCTAAAATCACCCTCCCGCATCAGTCAGTTCAACGACAGGGCTGCCTCATCCTTAGCCCTTCGACGTTTTATGAGCCCAATACCAAAAAATTTGTTTATATCATATGACTAGTACCACGGACAGAGGCTATATGATCCAACCCTTCAGAGGACACAAGCTATAAACTATTCCGTGTCCAGCTACAGATCCCCAGCGTCGAGCTTTCAAAACGAGTGTCACATTTACATTTATTCAGTAGATGCTTTTGTTAAAGGCAACTCCAAAGTTCATATATACAGACATCACTGACACTAGACCACTTTAGTTCACACGTCAAGACTTCCCATCCATCCATCCATCCATCCATCCATCCATCCATCCATCCTCCCTCCCTCCCTCCATCCATCCATCCATCCATCCATCCATCAGCCTGGAGACCATCCACACAAGGGAGGGGTAAACCCTGGACAGAATATTCAGTGTATGCAAGCGACAAACAACGCAACTTTTTATAAAAGGTCACTAAGTAGTTGCTAATATAGACACTGTTTGCCAAGTAAAAAGAGGGAAAACATTCAAGCATCATAAAGGAAAAAATTAAAACTTGAAATAAAATTGTTTATTTGAAGCACAGAGAAGGGGATCAATGAGGGGGCTCAGGGGGGCCATCTTCCTGTCATCTGATACCAGCACAAGTAGGATGTCCAGACCACAGGATACAAAACCTGCTTTCTTGCACCCTACCCTTGGGATAGAAACATCTAACGTGGATCCATTAGCAGGCGGGGGATTGGATGGCGTGCTGGATCACTCCTAATGGCCGTCCTCGTGATGAATTTTTAAGCGTGGACCTGATTCACACGATGCCATCACCGTGTGCCGTGATTTCACAGCCAGTACAGCAGACAGCTGGCAGTGGCTTAAAGAGCAAAACAATAACAAACAGCCCCCCCCGCCCCCCATAAGTGGTCATTCTTAATATACAAACAACCCAAACCAGCACTAACGAGTACAGCAAGCAAATCATATTAAAGAATGAAACGTCAACGTACAACAGAGCCACTGATCAGCAATCACAGTAGAGGCAGGCATCGAGGATAAAGCAAATTCAGATATTTAACACTCACTTTTCAGCAGGGCCTGTTTTCCCACCCATAGAGGTCCAGACCCTCCATTACGTGGTCCTGGATCAGCCGTCGGAGGATGGATCACTATTATTAGCATTACCTTACTGGCAAAGTAACAGTTTTTGCAAATGTGCAAGATGAGGAGAATAATTTTGATTCACATTGGCTGGTGTACACGCACAGCTAACAGATTCAGGACTCGACGGGCCCCAATATTCTGATCATTCCTGTCACATGACCAGCTCCCTAACCACCACGATACCTGCTGGCCTGCCCTCGTGACAGATCCATTTCTGGGCTTCAGCCAACGTGCCGGCTAAACGGCTCCCTCAATTTGTCTTGCGATAACGGAGCCCTGACAGGGTCCACAGGGCGCTGCGTCTTGATTTAGGGGTTTGGAATATTTCCTCCCTCTCCCTGCACGGACTCATTTTTCTGTGGAGACAGATAGTGATGATTCTGTCATGTGGTCGTTCCACCCCCCCATCTGGCCTGGGATGACCCAACCCTCCCCCCACCTTTGGTGCAAAACTGCTTGCTGATTGATTAGTTTTCCTTGTGGGTGGGGCCAGGCCGGGCGAGGTTATCCACTCCCTGGGAATCGTTACCGTCACCTGAATGATTAATCCAAGAAACCACAGTAGCATTTCCCTCTGATTCACGATAAACAAGAAGCAATGCTCCACCCGCCGAACTGAAGTCATTCTCAGCTATCACATGCGGCAGGCATCCAGGCAGTAACTTCAGACAAACACATTACACATTTCTAAAGAGGGTAGATCTCTATAGTCACCAATGGTACACTTATTTTATGGTTAGTGTCCCTTAACTGCTTTGCCATTACACATTCTGCATTGCGTAGGTTTTTAAACATTACTGCAAATGTGCAACTTCAGACAGGTTTGAGCCTATAAGCGACTCAAAGGGAATTTAACAATTCTGAGGGTTCAGTGGCTGACCATCTGACCCTCTGCACAGTCCCAAGGTTGAGCTTAACAACACGTTTTATCGGATCCGGAATTACGATTGTCGGACCTTTTAGGGGCTCTCTCCAAACAACAAGTTCCACGCACATAAACTTATTTTATAGATATCGATCATCAAGGAGACATCATTCCACTTGGCTGGGAGTTTATGACTTTTTCTGAAGGATTTGTTTCTAAACCGCCACTGCGAGGAGTGAGAGAACTGGCATGCTACTCCACAGGAGGAGACACAAAACGAGGTAACTCACATTCAAAGCCACACCCACCAGTCATAAACCTTTGCTTTTACACGGCTTTTTTTAAAATCTGCACGATTGACATATTTTAAAGGTACTTGAAACAAATCAGTATATTCCAATGTGGAAATATCTGTTTGAGACTGACCCTTTCCCCATTAAGCATCGGGGAGGATATGGTGTGGGGCCAGCTATGGCACAGCACGTTTAATAATGTATAGAAAAAACAGACAGCTGGCTAGAGCACGCCCAGGTGGTTGGTGAGATCCGTCTGGACAGAACTCTTCCTCGCGATGGCTGGTACTGAACACACCAGCATCCTGCCCCGGGTGTATGCTGGGTGGAAGATAATACAGTATGGAGCAAAGGAAAGAGAAACACACGCGCACGCGCACACGCACGCGCACACGCACACACAATGCATGGCACAGAAGAAATGATGAATCCCACTGCTGCTGTGCGTTTCTGTGCCCTTTAACAACAGGTCAGCACCACGTGATGGGGGGGCCTTAATCACAGAAAACAGGACAAAAATAAACAGGCACCACAAACAGTGTGGACGAAGGCTGACATTTTCACTGAAATTCACACCGTAGCTCAATCACTTACTCTGCCCACCATGGTGAGGGGGTACACAACAAAAACAAGACTAATCCTGGTCAAGGTACTGGTAACTGCTGAGACACTGAAGCCATGGCCCTCGGCTAATGAAGCGGTTTACATAGTCTTTTCTGCAGTGCTCCAGCTACCAGAACAGGCAGCTTCCAGCTCAGAACCTCCTTCCCTGAACTATGTGAACTTAGTTCCCTCACAGATCACATCTAATTAGTGCAGCTGAACTCACACAGACTTGTCACTCAGAAAAAGATCATAATTAGAGATCATTACAGGCACAGCTGGACAAAATACGCTGTGGGAGCAGGCCTGGCACAGAGATCAAATCGCAGATCAAATCTGGGTTGAACCGATGACCCCCCCCCCGACCAGGAATCCTACTTCAGCAGAATAAATTGGCACTATGCCGCTAGGAATCTTGGGGGATTCTTAAAGCCGACCAGAGCATCGTCAAGATGCACCGAATGAAAAACACACACACTACATTATTTTCACGTGTGTTTCGCTGAGCTTACCTTACTGCCCTTGCCTCTAGCTGCCGCATTGTTATCGCGTGGGTCGCCAGTGTTGGTCCATCCCACTTTCAGACTGAACGACACCCCTACAGTCACACTATGAGGGGCCGCTGTTCACCCAAGGGGCGGCTGGTCAAACAGGGCCAGTGAGTCATGGCTCACAGTTTCATCACTTCCCAGAATGCCAAGGGTTCCATTTGGATGGCAGCCATTCAACCACAGACCCTGTGTCTCAAAAGACCGTGCCAACCGCACCAGTACACAGAGGTATGTCACAAGGGTAACCCAGATCAGGTTCAAAGATGCCCAGTAGATCTCAGTACCAGAAGCACAACTTGGAGTTCACTTAGACCAGGAGTGTCTAAACGGTTTTCAAAGATGGCCAGACTGATTGCAAAAACACATATAGGTATCTATCACGATAAACAAAGCATTTTATTATAATAAATTGCTATATTACTCCCAGTGAATACATCCCCTGCGGCCTGGAACACTACCCTTGTGAGTAAATGTTTTTGTGTTATAAGATTTGTTTGTGTAGTGCAGTCATGGGCCATTGAAATCAACAGTGTTGTGCCACACAGATGTCCATTCATCCATTTTCCGCTACCGCTTATCCAATGCAGGGTTACGGGGGGGTGGGGGGTATGTAGCCTATCCCATACCCCTTTGCCACAGCACTGGGGCTGGTGCTCAGCCGTCGCCGGAAGTTGGGAACCAGCAAGAACCGGCCCGCGTTTCCTCCGACTTGAGGTCCCCGTGGGAGCCGGGTGACGACATCACGACTGTGTCACACACCACGCCTACTAAACAAAGCAACAACAAAAAATGGTGGAACACATCTTGTTTTTTCAGGTGTTACTTCAAGTCTTAAGAACATATCTCAGTATTCAAAGCAAATTTATTCTGCGTCTTTCTGCTGTTGAGATTGTCAGACAAGGATTTCTTCAACTGACCACACAACAACAGACTTTCTTTCCGCTATTTTCGTTATCTAAAGTTGACTCGCTTACTCCGCCCACCTCTGATGACATCACGGGATCTTGGTTCCAGACCAGCAAAGTTTTGGCTCCGGCTCCGGTTCAGAGCTGAGTTTGCGGCACCGGCACCATTTTTTTTTCCCAGGGGAAAAGGGTGGAACCGGTTCCAGATTGGGTACTGGTACCTTAACGGCACCGGCACTAGTGCTGTGGAAAAGGGCTACCAAGCAGCCTACTACACATCCTGGATGGGGTGCTAACCCATCGCAAGGCAGTCATACAAACCCTCACATACTACGGGCAATTAGCCCAATTTGAGTGTGCTGCCACCATCAGGTAAAAAGAAAAATTACAACAGATCTCGAGCCAGAGGGTCGCTGCCAATGCATTTGGAGGCACAGGCGGTGACTAGCTATTTTACTGACTCTGTGGCTTGCTCCTTGCAGTCCAAGTCACCGAACACCAATATTTACTTTCCATATAAATCAGGACGAAGATGCAGGGAGCCAACGACCCCTCAGAACGAGTGTGCAGATACTCTTCGTCCCCCACCGCGGGCCTGAGAAATGCAGAGTGTACCTACAGGTCATTAAAATATCATCACCTCATTTCCTCTATTTATGCTGCTTCTCTGTGCTGGAAAAGCTCAGTCACTAACTCTACCTAAAAATTAATAATAATTAAGGTGTCATAAATGATCTGCTCTCAGACACATTAATCAAAGCATGGCTGCTGTAAACAAGCCTTAATTAGTTTTTGCTGAGCTGCTCCCCCAATCATGACAGTGTTACATGTATTAGTGGTTTTAAGGTGCAGACCCTTACAGACAAAAAATGTCGCAATTGCCTTAATTGTTAAATATGTCAGCTTAATTGTTTAGCTATATCAAAATTCATTGGACAGCCTATTAGTTGTTTTTTTAACATGTAAAGTATTAGTTGAAGATTGTGGATGTACATCACCACCTAAAGGGGTAGAGATCAAATACACCCCTCCCTCCGTCACACTGTAATAAGCACGGTGTAGCAGGACATCACGACTCTGTGCCCCCAGGGCTCCTGGGCAGATTATGGTTCTGCGCATGCGTGCCACTGTCATGCGAGGCCGACTACTGTGGGAACCCTCCGTTCCTCGCAGCACCCAAAGAGATGATCTTTTAGCATGTGTGCCCATCCAGGAGACACTGAGCCACATGGCCCCCGACTCCTGGGAAAGGCTCCAGGCTCATCGCAGTGCTCCAGAATGGATGCTAATTGACTTTTTTTCTATATTTATGACACTGGGAGGCTGGGAACAGATCACCATTAACCAAATCCACCCTCTCCCAGACAGCGGATAATACAAACTGCTTCCCAATTCCGGTCACGAGCACTGCAACAGGGCAAGTTTCAGGTACATAATCTCCGCCACCTACTGGCTGTCTTTGCCAGTGTTTTGTTACACCGATATGCAAGAGCACATGACATACGCAGCCATTGCTAACCCCTCCTCAGGTAAGGAAAATCACTAGCTAAAGGAAACGAGGACAGCCCAACCAACATGGCCGGAAATATCGCCAACAGACTGTCACAGGAATGCCCCTCCGCGCCCGCCCAGAAGCGCCCCTCCTCCTCCGCGCCCGCCCAGAAGCGCCCCTCCTCCTCCGCGCCCGCCCAGAAGCGCCCCTCCTCCTCCACACCTGCCCAAAAACACCCTTCCTTCTCCCCTCTCCTGTTGCTTGGCAAATCCCCTCATTAACGGTCCGGCACAAGCTGCCGGACGAATCGTGACCAACGCCCTGGGACGGTGATGTGCTGACTGTGGCTTCCTGGAATCCTTCAAGCAGAGCGGTTTCTTGGAAACACTCACTTGAGCATCATTATTGCCCCAAGTGGAAGGCGATGTGATCTATTCCACCTTTAACATCATCTTTACATTCAACATCACCATAAACTGCAAACACAACAGCAGCGGCCAGAAGCTAAGTTTGTTAAGACTTCTGATGCCTTTTGGGCCTAACCGATTTTACAGGGTACCAAAACTTACCAGAAGTCAACAAAAGGCCACATATTTGTCTAGTTTTCTTCAACATACATAGGAAATCTATGAAATCAGTTAGAGCAGAAGTTTCCCAAAAAAAATCTCAACGAAAGGTAGTGTGTTTTCATCTCCAGCTAAATGAAGCTGCCAGAGTGTGAGCTAACACACACTACAACTGATGGTACACTGAAGCAGCTGTGCTTGATTAATTTTACATTGTTAATTAAGCAGCAATTAAGTACCAATGTTTAATTAAAAACCGTGGTAAGGCCCAGTAAGGTTGAGCCCACGGTACGTCGAAGACCCCAGAGTGACCAAGCATGACTTTCAGATAAATGCAGAGGAAATTAGCTTTCCGATTCTGGAAGGGAGTGTGTGTGGGGAGGGGGGGTTATCTCGGTGGCGAGGAAAGTGATTGCAACAGACCACATGAGAAAGGGGATTATCAGGCAAGTGCCACATCGACGACCCTTGGTAATATTAATTAGACTCAGTGGATTCCTGGTCTCCCACCCACTCTTGCCATTTTTTCTAGAATATTCTATGAAATTTCTGATTCCCCAGACAACTTAGCTATGGAAATTCTGCTGACCTCCTACTCTATGCCCTTTGCCCTTTTGAGGGGCGGGGCTTAATTTCAGTCAGCCATTCCACACTAGTTTGCCGACTGGTTACCAGGTCAGGATCCAGACACGGAAGACGGCATGTGGTGAACAGCAGGATTGAGGAACCACAACTCCAAGAATTCACACCCATGTCCACACGTGGCAGAAATGGAGAAACATCAGGTCGTCTGGCACCTGCACCTGGGAGTTGGTTCACAACTGAGACATTGTTTCACCTAAGGTTTTGTGACCGTAGCACTGTGTCCCCATAAGTCCCTTCAGATACAATGCCCCCATAGCTACACAAATGCCATTGCATTGCAGCAGCCTAGCCAGGCACGTTCCCTGGGGGTTGAGCTCCCGGCCTACACTGCGATTTGTAATTAGTAACACACAATACAACTATTTAATGTGATAATTGTGTGCTTTATAGATGTAGTGTGTGTCGTAGTGATTAACTGAGACCCCATGTTGTGTTCACCGTGGTTGGTCGATACAATGCATGTTTATGCTGTTCGGAGAGCCGGCGTAGCTGTGTGTAGCTAATTTAAATTTAAACTTCTTTCAATGAGACTGTCGAACGTAGATGGCCAGGTCTAAGACGTACAAACACTGGTGTGTAAGAAGCAGACCACAGGTACTGCAATCCAGGATACACATTTCCATGAAAACTTAATGTGACACACCATCAGCAATGTGATTTAAGGTCTGTATTAACCAATCTGAGTTCTCATCCACACCCTTATGTGATTGCACAAAATCTCTGGACCACAGAACCAAGTGATGAAATGCTCATATCCCTGCCCGACATGGCTCTGAAGCAGCATTCAATGCGCGTCATATTTTCAGATTAACTAAATGCCTACAGTGCCCCCTGCTGGATTCCCATGTGCATCACGACATTTTGTCTCGGAATGCAGTCTACGTTACAATCAAAGTCAATTCACGGGGATAAATTATGGTTCCAGACCAGTGTGTGTGTGTGTGTGTGTGTGTGTGTGTGTGTGTGTGTGTGTGTGTGTGTGTATATATATATATATATATATATAAACCACAAATGCATGCAAACAGTAATTTTTATAGATTTGTCATTTAATGCTAGCTTCCAATTTTGTGTGTAAATACTTGCACAAACAACTCAAGGTAATGCTTTGCAAAAACAGTTTGAAGAAAAGGCATAATTTGGCATGTTATGATTTTCAGAGGTGAGCAGCACGCTATACAACCATTTTTATATGGCCCTGCTTAATATGTGCATTTTAACAACCCAGCTGTGCTCTCTCTCCTGTGTTACTGAAAAACTGGGCGATTCTAGCAGTGATTCTCAGATGGAGATTTCTAAGGTCCTGCTGAGTTAAAAAAAAAAAAAAAAGACTTTTAAAGTGATTATGAAAAATGGCCAGGCTCTCGGAACAGGAAGAGAAACGATGCCTTTGATGTTTTGGTATTGATTTCTATTGGCAGGTGGTGACACCTGTGAGTCTGACTGGCACGTGAGGACATACGGTAAGTTCTGGGTTTGGGGCCACAATAAGAAACGCTCAGAGTGCATGAGCAGGGTGGAGCTAAACGTAATCCCGCCCACATTTAGAAGGTACCCCCTTTCCAAGAGCTCATTTCATTTCTGGGTCAAGTGGTTATTTGACAGTTCAGCAAAAATCTTCAGGATACCAGTTTTGTGACCAGACAAGATGGGCTCCAAGGAAGAGGGTAGGACAAAACAGCAACGAGTAGGCAAAGTGGATGACTTGCTAATAGAGGCACAAAATAGACAACGGTCAGCACAAAAAAAGAAGTACACACAAACGACAGAGACCCCTCTAATTAAGCTAACGTCAGACGGGGGGGGGGGCGATCCAAGACACACATCCTAACATCGCATTCCCTACCCGATTCCTGGCTTCTCTCCCAACATTTTAACCCCCAGAACATGAACACAGTCCCAGCCCATTAAAACAACACGCATACCAAATCAGCAACGAGCTGGCATCCCTCCTCTTAAAAGGAGCTCGGAAGAACAGTGCGGCTCTTGATGAAAGATGACTTCAAGAAAATCACTGGTTTTACATTTTCAACTTGCTGTTCAATACAAAAATTGCAAACATCTAATTACAGGAAATGCAGCAAAACCATAGCTTTGTCAGCTCAGAAAATGAATTTATATTATGTATGCAACACCGTGTCTGTATTCTATTCAATGCACAGAAGAGATTCGAAATGTTTGGCTGACCAACCCTACAGGTGGTGTACGGCTTCAGTAAAAGCAGAAAACAAGAAACCCTCGCAGAAAAAAAAACACGGGGGCGAGGGGGCACATCTATTTATCTGCAGCAAACTGAAGAGCTTTGTCAAAAGGAATATTAATGAATTAAGAGAAGCAGGTCACTTTATAATCTGCTCGTACAATTAACAGCTCTGAGTGGGCTGGGTCCACCCAAGAGTGATACTCATCATCGCCCTCTACAGGGGCGCTGGCTGATTCCAGCCATTGTTCAGCTTTGGATAGGCAAGACGAGTGCCACTCTGTTGCTATGGACACACTGTTTGGGGGGGGGGGGGGGGGGGGGGGGAGCCCCACGCCCCCCGCTTGGCGACGTGGG
>JAACJT020000884.1:0-17342 GCA_009936485.2 Gymnarchus niloticus | reverse complement strand
GGGAGTGATGTCATGTCCTGTGCTATTAGTGCAGAGAGTGATTAGGAGTGTGAGGGAGTGATGTCATGTCCTGTGCTGTTATTGCAGAGAGTGATTAGGAGTGTAATAAGGACATACGGCATCATTCAGTGGGTTGCAAGTTGTTTACTAACTCTACATTCATTTTACGTATATCCTTTCATCAGTCATTTCTAACATAGTTTGTAGCAAGTTACTTAAGCTCAGAGGTATCCAAACCTGCAGGCTAATTACCCTAATCTGTTTAGACTCTCATCCTTTCCTGAGTCAAATCTTGGTGGGTGATGGTTGGTGGCAGTGTTGTTATCATCGATTCTGGAGCTGTTTCATGAAAATTTCCACTCATGTCTGGTGGATTGTTGGGCCGTAGTTTACCTGCACCTTCTGAAGTGTAATGTTGTCAAATCTGTCAGGTTGCATTTTAATAGAGTTCTGTCTGTGCCTTTTGCAATACGTATGGAAGGTGACGTCAGCTTACGTAAAATACATCAGTCAAAGGATCACCAGCAATGTTTGTTGTCAGGATGGTACAGTACAAAAAAATGCTAAACACACATCAGTACTGCCTCTTAAAGCTTCTCTTATTAGCGTTGAATAAATCACCAGCAGCCCAGCATACAGACGGCATCTCAAAGTGCTTTTTTCCCCCACCAAGGTCAAGAAATTCCCGCAAAACAGTCTGTCTCACGCCAACACCCAAGAATAGGTCTGCCCCTTTCCTTTTCATGAAAGATGGATGGCTCTGTTCCCCCGTACTGCTGGACTCCATACATCTCTCAGCAGTGCACGAGGACCACTGGGCTGGGAGTCTGAAACTCGGTGAGACCCTCTCATCCTCTGTACTGTTTGGTCAGAAGTTTTTCAACATCAGCCAACCCGCTGGAAGACAAAGCCACCCATGACAGTAATGCTCCAGCACTCCATCAGGCCAGGATCGCTACATCATAAGACACAGTGTACCACCATCTTGTGTATGAGGTAATTCCCTGTTAGCATAATGCTGCTCAGATTAACTGCATTGCTGCTGTGGAGTTCTGTATTAATGTTATTGTCATCAACAATCCAATTAAATGCGCCTCTTTTGTTATCGTTCTTGTTATCGATGAGAATTACAAATTGACTCATTAATGCCCACACAAACCTGCCACAGACGGTCATTTTTTTTGTTCCTTGCCTAACAATGATTCCAGCATATACACATACATGTATTTTACCTCCAAAAAAACTAGATACGTTGCCTATGAACCTTGGGCTCTCTGGTCATTTCCAGAAGTACCTCAGACATCTTTAAATGGTCTTTCCTTGTGAGCACAACCTCTGGAAACAGCTGACAAGTTGTTTTCCATGATCCAGTGCTCTGTTATCCATTATCCCAAGCTCAGCACTGCACCCTACAGTGCAGGAATTAAACAGCACATTCAGAAGATCTCTACACCGAAACGTCAAACCAAACTGTTTCTGAACCCATGTGCTTCTGCACTAGAATAATTATAGCATACAATCACATGCTGTACAACTCAGCTGTATAAATAGATCAGTGACTGTATATATAGGTTACATTATACAAGCTTTTCAGAGGCATTTGTCATTAAATATTATACTATACCAACAACAAAAACAGCTAAGTAACCAGGTGGAATGATTTTTGCTACAGCAAGATGGGGGATGGGGGACAGAAGTATTCACCTCAGATCATTCATACTAACACTCCCCAAGGACAATGCTTCTGGATATTTCACGGTGCCAGCAGCCCTCAGGCAAGACTTATGTATATAAACATCAATACTTTGCCCAAAGATAGACCTGTTAATGATGTACTGAAACTAAGGTTATATTCTCAAAAAGGCGCAAAAGTGTTGGGAAACCCACAGCTTTAATTTCCCAGTGGATGGCAAAGGACATGTATACCAAAAATGGAAATGTGTTTTCCCTGACAAAGATTCATTCGGTCATTTAAAAATCATTGGTGTTATTTTTAACATTGAACATGCATACAATACATGGTCTTTAATGTGGAGGGGCATTAGGGGCTCGATGGACAGTATTGGTGTCTCACACCTCCAGCATTTGGGGTTCAGATCTTACCTGCACTCTGTATATGTGGAGTTCGTATGTCCAAAAATGCCCATGGAGTTTTAAAGCATGTATATGTGCCCTGCGATGTACTGGCATCCCATCCTGTGTAACCCAGCCCTGTACTGCCTGGAACAGGCTCCAGGCACCTTGAGACCCTCATCACATTAAGTGGTTGGATGTTAGATGAATGTATTCACTGTGACTATGAAATTTATTTGTATGCATATGATCTAAATCATATCTAGGAATACCCATTTCTAGTTGGGAACGCAGAATCAGGTAACCCAGTATAGATAATGCATTGGTTCAGAAACGTCCCTCACCGACTTTGTCAACTCACTGCCCATGCTGCCACCTCCCCTACTTCAGCCATGAGGTAATGGATGAAGATGGATGATCTATAAGGTCTACTCATGGAAGAGGAAGACATAAACAAGCTAAAGAATTGTGAATGAAAATGATGGCTGTGTCCCAAACACATCCCTAGACCGTCTGTAGTGTGTGCCCCATGCCACATCCCGAGATGTACCATAAGGTGGGGGGACAGCCAAGATCATGGCAGCCACTTAAAGTGTGTATTTCCCACTAGCCAGGCTAATTTTACTGTATATATAACCTGAAACACACTAATAATGTCTTTGAGTACTTTAGCTAGAAGGAAGAAAGCTAATTCATTAAATTAAAAATAAATGTCATATGACTAATGTAGTTAAATGACAGCTAGTAGCAGCTTGTCATACACAACTAGATGTGAACTTTTATTATTTCAAACAATAAAGAGAAAGAACTACACCATAATTTCGTTGTACCCGTTACAATGACAATAAAGATATTCTGATTCTGATTCTGATTCTGATAATAAAACCAATGAGGAATTTTACTGCAGGTAATTATCTAAGGTAAACTGATTAGAATCAATCCCCTTGTTTAATTGCTACCATTTGTTACCAGGGATTTGCATCATAAAACTTTAAGGCAACATCTATTTACTAGAACTAATTCCAATCTTCTAGTAAGCACAATGTTAATTTGATTCACTTACAATGCTTATTTCACTTTTGCGGAAGTATTAATAAAGTTGGATTTCTATTAAAGCTGCTAATACAGTATTTTTCCCCAGCCCATTGCTAACTAATGACCTGTACAATGAGGCTGCACACAAATGCTTATGAAAAAGAGTTTAAAGCATTATTCCATGCATCTGGATCTGCAGTGGAGGCTGACAGTTGCACTGCTGGATCTGCTGCAGTTTGGCAGCTGTGGTGGTTACTGCAGCCCCCCTGTCCTGGTAGGTCAGCTACCTTTGGAAACTTCTCTTGTGTTCTCTGCAAATGTGTAAACTCTGCTCCACACGCCGTTGTAATACCATCTTTGGAGCTTCACCAAGACTTGACATGCTCTTACAGCCCCCAAGAGTTCTGGTATCAGCCTGAACAACATGCTGAACAGGCTGAAAGCCCTTAATACCAAGATTGCCCTATGTGGTCTTTGGTTGACCGACCCTGAAGTATCCCTGACATGAACCTCAGTGGTACTGGTGTCTTAGAGGAAGCTGACCCTCTGGTCTATGGCCGTCTTCCCAAGCTACCCAGGGAGCAGGCGCTGGAATGACAGTGATAGGCTGAATGCCAGTCCTGAATGTTTAATGAATGCCGGGCCACCCATAAGCTGGCCCACTGGTGTCCCATGAAATATGCATGGCCTGGAAAGCAAACAGGAAGTCAAAGCAATTGCCAGGAAGATAGCACGGTGCGAGTGCATGGTGTCTTGGAGGGCTGTTAAGAAGACTTGCAGATGACAACAAAGGCTGGAGCTTTGGGAGTGGGGGATTTGCGCTACAGATGTCAGTGAAGGAGCTGCATCTTCTAGATCCTCTTTAATATGAGATAAGCCATGGTGTGGCAGTGGTCAGGGAGTGAGTAGCCTGGACTAACCCATCTCACCCTTGTGGATGAGGATGAGGGGCTGTAGAACTAGACTGTTTAGTAGGAAAAACTACTGAGGAAAAAATTAAACTTTGATTGAAGCGCCATGATTTATAATGGGCAGCAAGCACCAGTCATGGCCTAGTAATACATTTTTCATCAAACAGTATAAATGAGCCTCATTTTATGAGCACAGCTGTAGATCTTTTTTTATATTATTTCCCTTCCACTTTAGTCATCACCAGCTGTATGAGACTGTCCTTCTCTCTGATCCCTGCCCTTCTAATTGCTTACGGAATTTTGCCCCTAGTATTTGTGTTGTGTTGTGATTCCATGGTGACAACAGACAGATGATAGGCAGATGATGGAGGTGAGAACTTACACCATAGTCTGGGAGACAGCTTTTCTGCCTTGTTGGCTGATAGCATTACCATAAACTACTAAATGGTGCGTGACTCTGCTGACTAGGTGTCTGGGCTTAGAAGGTCATCGGTTCAAATCTCACAGCTGGCACAAGTGCTCACAGCACTACTAGGTTCTTAACATCAAGGCTGCCTCATGCGCTCTGTGGTGTCTCTGACTCACTGTCTGTTGTATTTGACAAAAGTGTCTGCTCAGTAAATACAAACATCTTATTGGACTATTTATCCATACGTTTTTCATCAGTGAGGACAATCTTAGAATCCTACTGCCAATTTTGTCTTATGATACCGAAAACACCGGGGTAGCAATCCAGTTATAAACATCAATTTAATAATCTAATTTAATCCAAATTTCATTCATTTGGCTATTAGTTCTCATAATATGGTTGATGGGTTAACATCAAAATTATGTTTATTTTTGGGCAAAAGAATTTTTTTTTATAGCAAGCAGTGGGAAAAAATAAGATTTGTACACGTTCTTGTCCTGCTGCAAATTTACTGTTTACTGGTTTCCTTGTTAATTGTATATGAGGGTTAGTTTTTATATTAGAAGCTTGGCTTAACATAGTCCGTTTCGACACTGACATTTAAATTTTCAAATTAATTTGAAGTCATTGATAATAAGATTTAACATAAGCTTTTTCTCAATTTTTATCTGATTACAATTTGGTCTTTAAGCTATAAATTTTCCATGACTAGTCCATTACATAGACAATATAGACAAAAATATTGGGACACCAGTTAATCACCAGTTAATGCATAGGGGAGAGGTTCACATACTTTTGGACTTGGATAATTAAGCCATGCTCATTGCTGAGACAGGTGTATAATTAAACACACAGTCATGCAATATTCAGCAACAAACACGGGTGGCAGAGTAGGTCATACTGAAGAGATCAGTGACTTTCAACATGGCACCATCATAACATGCCACCTTCTTAGCAAGTCAGGATCAAATTTCTGCCTTGGTTAACTGCAAGTGAAGTGATTATGATTCATAAACTTCGATAAACAACAAGAGTTCAGTTGTGATGTCATAGGCCACACAAACAGAAAGGGACTCGATGACCCAACATCAATACCCAACCTCACTGATGCTGTTATGGCTGAATGGTAGCAAATCTCATCAATGATGTTCAAACATCTAGCATAAAGCCTTTCCCAAAGAGTGGAGGCAAACGAGGACCAACTTCTTATTTACCCTTGGTTTTGGAATGAGATATTGTACAGGCAGATGGTCCAATACTTTCCTCCATATAGTGTACATAACGTAACAGACTGGTCTGTTGAATTATACCTACCTCCTCCTTCAATTTCCATGGTCTTCAGCCAGGTGTGACCATGAATATCTGACATGGCCTTTTAAATGTCATTCCCTCATTTTAAATAAAAAGCGTAACAGTCAAACTTACAGTAACAAGAAATGGGGGGGAGGGCAGTACAGAGAGTCACAGTCATATGAAAGCGGCAGTTGGCAGGGACAGACATGTCGCTGGTCGACTCGATGCTAAACGTGCAATTAGGGTGGAGAGAGAAGCCCGGTGTCTCCTAGGGGTCACACATTTAAATTTCTAGCTACTAGCAGGCAAGGTGCCGGCACCACCGTCCTCTCTCTATCTTTAGAAATGTGATTGGTGGTCTCCAAAGGGAAGTTCCTCCTCCAGGAAGGCGAACTTCACTTGTGGATTGTGCCTTTCTGCCCTCGTGCCGACTGAACACTTAACTTAATGAAGACCAGGCAACCATGTTTCCGTAAAACATCCTGGGCAAAGGATGAAAAAGACAAAAAAGAAAATTTCTGGGCAACAGCCTGACTACCAAGAGAATAATTACTTTATTATGAAAGATTTTACAGAAGAAAAAACAAAACTAAGTTGATGTTATTATATGAGAGATGCCATTCATAAAGTGATTTCTGCAGACCTCCCTATGCTTCTGACAATCTCTGGAAAGAATGATGGATGTATCATCTTTCTTGAGCTAAGAGAAAATCTCAGAGGTGATCTACAGCTTCCATATCACTAGCTGCTCATCACTTTCTACCACTTACTTGGGCTCCTGAGGTTAACTGACTGTGTTCCATAAATCAGTAGGGACAGGTGGCTGTGGGTCAGTGGGGAAGCTGTGGGAGGGTGCTGTGCCGCTTTCCATTACTGGCCCGAATCTGCCAAGCAAGGCCTGACATTACAGAGTACCACTCTCCAGGACATCTCTCCACCTTACCCCCTGGGAGCCACACCAGCAACAGTATTCCATAATTAGATAAAAAAAAACATTGAGATTCGTGTGCTCCCCTCAGCCCTCCCAGCACATACGTTCCCTCTCTCGAACCCGAATTCACCAGCATTTCGCTTAATGGAAGACATATGGAACTGCCTGCCTCTGTTGTGATGCTGCATACAAATGGTTTGTGGACAGGAGGCCTTACTAAGAGCCTGGAGTCTAATACCAGCTGGTGACACTCAATGTCTTTTTTGCCTGTTTAAGCACTACACCCATTAAGACAGCTATTAATTAGGAACATTAAAGTAACCATGCAGCAGAAGGCTTTGAGAGCAGCTCCCAACTCTGGGAGTGTCCAGCAGACTGTACCTCAAAATGGAACAGTCTGTGTTCCTGGAGGGAAATGGCCAGTTTGGCGTGGTCACCTCAAAGCAAGCACCTTCCCAGTCACAATCACTCAGAGATGAAGAAACACAACCTCAAAGCAACATGCCGCAAACGAACAAGCAGGATGGGAACTTCAAACAGACAGCATTGAAGTAATGAGTGGGGAGGCGTACAAGGATTAATCCGGAATAAAAAAGGATCACTATGAATTAATTTTATGCAACATTTAAGACTTCTGGAAAATGTTTTACGCAACTGTATACTACATAAGCACCATTTAAGAAGAGAGAGGCTTGAGGGGTAGGCAGCTAATGCCTGTGGGAAGATAAGCTGTGGAGGCCAAGGCTGATGGGGTCACAGCTAAGAGCAGGCTTTCCTCAGAGGCCATTTCAGAGCCGGAAACACCCCTCAGGTCTTTGTAACAGTCCCTCTTTTAAGCCAGTACTTACACAACAACGACTGGTACACAGGGAGCAGGAAAGTGGATTTCAAGCTGAAGGTTTAGAAAAACACCAATAGCTAAGAAACAAAATTTGCATTAACCAACAATAGTAAAAATGATTATTATTTATGGCTGGAACAAAGCTGGCAGCGTGCGGTCTGGCTTCATAATCATGAGTCTTCCTCACATCGCCGACAAGCTAATTAGTCATGACACAAAGCCAACGGAAATGCGAGCAGAAGCTTTAGCTGTGTCTCTGGGTGCGTGAGCAGGCCTCTGCTGGTCCGACCGGCGTGTGGCTCTCCTGGGGGATAACGTTCCAGGGAGGCTGTCAGGGGGAACTTAGGAGGGGGGCTGAGACGAGGACGGTATGGTGAAACTGGAGATGACACCTTGTTTTGGCGGGGCACCATTTTAGTCACTCAACATAGGGGGCATAGCTGCAGCAGAGGGGGAGGGGGGTAGGCGGTGCAAAACACACCCCATTAAATGTTTTTCTTTGGTTTGGAGCCATGCCATGTTTTTTTTCTTCCCCCAAGGAAAGGTTTTCTGTCTTCCGTGGGCTTGGAATGCAGAGATCCACCTGTCAAGACAAAATGTCGGCTGTGACAACATCCCCAGATGCTGGGAAAAGCGGTAGTGCGAAAGACGGAGAAGAGGAGGAAATCAAGAAAACAACTACAGAAAGAAGAGCGCGAGATGGAGAGAGAGACGCCGTTTGCAAGGTGGCATGATTCACTGTTGTAGTGCAACTAAAACAGCATTTCTCCTGCTTTAATTTTCTGCTCATAACCCTTTTCCGGATAAACGCTCAGCTGAACCGTGACAACACACTGCCGCTGCCTACAGACGCCTGGTACACCTGCCTGCACAGTCCCACTGCAACATGACAGAGTAAAATCACTCTGTTTGACACTGGGAAATACAGACGTTTGTTTGGTTCTGAAGGGGTACTATGGGTACCACACAGATGAACATATGAACAATATGGAGGTACTGGCATCGCATTCAGGGTGTAGCCCTTATAATCTCTGAAGGGTTCTGTATTTTCCATACATTTCTTAAGACTATGGTTTTTGGCCAGCCAACCTATCTGGGATTTACCTGGCTACAGACTTCTATCCTTGGTGTTCGTTGATGTTGATACACTGACCTTACAACTCAAGCCCAGGTAACCTCCACTTTGACCTTTGGGTGTAAAAGGGTGTAGTTAACAGACACTTCCTGATTTGTGTACTGGGGCTTTTTGCTCATTTTAATCAGCAATGGGTCATTTTGTGTCCTGGCAAAAGTTTGTGGAAAAGAAGTAGCAATGACAACAAAGTCTTAATCAGACAGCACAAAAAAAAATGCTAAAACACAAAAGTAAGCCTCCATTCCACAACACAAGCAGGGCTCCGCATTAAACTCATAACAATGCGAAGAGGAAAAAAAGAGAGCGAAACATCTCCAGATGTTAAAAGGTACATACATCAAAGTGCATACACATCAAAAAGATCATTAATTCCAATAAACGCCGAGCATGCAGCACGTGAACCCCAGCATCCGCACCTACGTGAGGGATCCAGACTGCACAACCAGAGTCAAAACATCTATAAATACTTCATGGCTTTCGTGAGGGCCTGATTAGGGTTTCTAAAATGTGCAACCCAGATATAACGCTGTCTGAATGTTAACGGCAGCCCAGGCCCCTTCATCAGACACAAATCTGGAAAGATTAAAGGATTCCCTGGGGGGGGGCATGGCTTCACGCATGAAGGCCCCTTGCTTTCTGATGGTATAAGGAGAGGAGAGCCCTGCCGTCCTCATTCTACAGCACAGCATAAAGCCTGTGGTGCATTAGCGAGAGAGAGAGAGGGGAGAGGCAGTCAGAGAGGAAGAAAAAAAAGATCACTCAACTATTTTTGAAAGGATGCGCCACTTACATAACAGTGGCGGGGTGGAGAGGCGCCTCCACTATCCTCCCCCCCCCCCCCACAATATTGTTCATTTGGAGATCCCAGAGAATGCTGCAATCTGCCGTGGTTAACATAATGAGCTAATCAAAAGGTAAAGGGGAGGGCACAGGTACCGGGGCAAGTGAAGTGGGGGAATGTCCATTGAGGAGGCTGGATGAAAGTTACATGGGACACTACCTGACCTCACAGGGATCAAGGATGACCCCGCCCACATGAGGAGGACTCAACTCTGGTCTGTAGCCTCTGAAGTCATGATGGCTACAAAACCACACAGCAGAAGTGTCAGGGTACAGCTGCCCATCACACTGCTACAGCGGGACAAGCTGGAAACTCACACTGTGACACAAAGGCTCGCAGCATTGTCACCGCACTGTCACGACAAGGTCATTTCGGTGTGTTTAAATCACACAGGGGTTAAAAAAAAACTGCATATTTCATAACTAAAAATCAGTTATCCCAGTTATCCTCATCCCAGTTGCGAGAGCATGCATGCTCACGTGTGCAGACACACGCGTGCTCGCCCATGGGCCAGCCCACACGGCAGTTCAGGACTCTTCCAGATGCCAGGTGCTGCAGCTGCACTTGCCCCAGAAACCCAGGAACTCCGCTGTGTCTCCAGCCAGGAACACGGAGCTGTAAGGGACGCTGTAGGCACAAGGGAGGGGGGCTATGAGGTATGGGAGAGGGGACCTTGGGCAGAGGGTTCAGCCCTGGTGACAAAAGGTGGTCAGCTGCATGAACATGTGGAACACGCAGCACGCACGTTCTCTCTCCCAATCTATCGGCTTCCCAAAAGTCCCCCCTCCCCCGGCAAGCAGCACCGCCGGAGCAATAACACAGTGCCTTGCATTGTGCACTGCATGAATCAACAGTGTAAACTCTTCTCTACAGTGTACAACAGATTACACATAAGCCATGCAAATCCTGTGCATACAAAGGACGATGCAGTCATTAGCAGGAAGCGATGCAGAGTGGATTGGGGGTGTGGCATGTACAGAGAGCGACGCGCGATCAGATCTGCGCCGTGCGTTGGGCTTGGCGGCGTGGCTCGGTGTCTGTTTACCTAATTAGGAGCTCGTTTATTCAAAGCGAACAAAAGCTTATTTTCAGAACCGGAAATTTCCCCGAACGATTTGGATCCTATATTGCCGAAGGGTATAACAAAGATGTCCACTACCGGAATTGGAAGTGGCACGGTTCGGTCATTGCAATTCAGCAGACGGTGTGCACCCTGCTGAATTCAGTGGGGCTGGGGTGGTGTCTAGGCTCGGGGAGAGTGAGTAACCGTAATGAGCGTCGCCTCTAACGGCTCACAGTCACAGTCTGCCCACGGTGCTGCCAGCACTTCATGTCACATGGAGATCCCTGGGGGGCAGATGTGGGCACATGTCCAACGTCGCAGACGTTCATCACACAGGAGCTTAAGGGATGGAATGGACTCCGACTCTAAAGATGCAGCGGCTAAAACTGAAGTCAATCTGGACAGTGACACCACAACTACAGGTCCAAGCTTGGGTAATGGTGGCAAATTGGTTCTGTGTGCAGGAGGAAAATGTTTTTCTGTGTTACCTTAAGTACACTACAGGAGAGCAAATAAAATGGTCATCTTTAACTGCATAGGCATGAATATGTTCATCAGTCTATACTGGAGAGACTGTCAATACGAAAGCTCTGCCTACAATTAAGGATGCGTTAGGACAGGTTAAGG
The DNA here is from genome assembly GCA_009936485.2 of Gymnarchus niloticus. Taxonomy (NCBI): domain Eukaryota; kingdom Metazoa; phylum Chordata; class Actinopteri; order Osteoglossiformes; family Gymnarchidae; genus Gymnarchus; species Gymnarchus niloticus. The sequence goes on along the minus strand of JAACJT020000884.1, from coordinate 6,183 downwards.
TGTGGTGATTACCATTACGTGGAGCTTAACCAATATACAGTATCCACCAAGTCGCTCTGGGTTTTCAGCTAAGAGTCCTCACATGTCCGGACAGAGACGGTCCAGAGACGGCTGCTGATGAACTGACATAATTAGCTTTTCTAAGCAGCACACGAAAAGGCGACTGCAGAATGACTCCTTCTGGGATTGCTGCACTACAGAGGAAGTGTGATGTTGCACTACTAAAACAGCCCCCCGATCCTCTAGCAGGAGAAGGTGGCTGGGGTAGGGAGGGGGGGCTTTGCGGACGTCTAAAATGAGACCGTCGGACCCGGCAGAGCTTGGGGATCATTAGGACATGCCTGGGCTTAAAAAAAAAAGATGCTGTGACTTCGAGTAACTTTAAGAAATGGATTATGAGATTAAAGTGTCCTGCAATACTCACTCATCCCGATCAGTGGCAATGCACGGGATGCATAAAAAGACACGCACGCCAGCGGAACCCCCGGCCCACACTCTAGCAGGTGTCTGCAAAACAGCAATCAGTTCTGAGTGCGGCTCATAGTGCCCAAGGCTGTCCCACATCTTGTATCTGTAATGAGGTCTGCGAGTTGGAGCAGAAGGACTACCTGAGAGGAAGACAGTCCTGCAAACATGACCCCTTGCCAAGGAGTAACCTCACTTACCCACCATGGACAGCACTGAAGAGGTAAGTGCCACTTTGAATGCTAAAACCATTAAGGGGGATGCCCAATCCCCTCTGCTACACTTGTGTCTAACCCCCCCGCTGGCATTCAGCCTTGAAATTATATCGGACCCTCTGTAAACGTGGCACCGTGGAAACGTCGATGACAGAGGGCGGCTGGTTGTCTTCGCCCAAGCTCAGCAGAGATCACATGATACTAAGGAACAGCCTCTGGGGGTCCAGGACTGAGTGCTGTTACCCACGTGCACATGCGGACATGTGAGGATTTAGTTAGTGGGGGGAGGTGTTTCTCATCTGGATTTACATCAGCCACCCTCTCTGGCTTTTTCTAACCTTTCTGCCACATGGATTGGTAGATGCTGCCATCATCTGCTCCGACTGTGCCAACACCTGGGTGGAAGTACTGATCTGCCAGGATGGACGGACAGGAAGAAACAAACAAAAAAAAAAATGAGGGTGTAGCATCACCAGTGAGATGCAGCAAGGGAAGGAACAGGTGGCACATGGGGGAGTCGGCCCCGGAGAGAAAAAAACTGCAGGAAACCCCTCAGCAGGCAGCTTCTGATCCCGCCTCCTGATCCTCCCTCCCGCAGAGGGAGGGGGTCTCCTGGCTTCTCTCTCCCTCCGCCCTCCCTCCATTCTTTCGCCTCCCCTCTTGCCTGCTTGTCATGCTCCCCACGTCGGCCTTCGACTTGCCGTTCGTGGCAGTGGGAGCCCAGGCATCACGGTATTCGCTTTCTGAGCAAAAGGTTTTTCTCCAAAGCAGCTTTATGTTAAACTACGATCTACTTACAGAGCTGGCTGTTTCCATCTTCGCTGCTCAGGGCCTGGGGTATTAACCTTTAACCTACCGATGAAAAGTCCCACCCAGTGTGACAGCAAAGCCATTTAGTCAGGAAATTAAGCAAGATCTCTACTTTATTCATCCTTTAACTCTAATTCGAGGCCTAAAAAGAGATTTCTCAAGTCAGACCTCGAGGGCAGAGACAAGTCAATTTTGAAGTGAGGAGGGGCTAGAGAACAAGAGGTGAAGATGGAGGGGGGTGGTGGGCAGTCAGGGGCACGTGTCTGAGGCAACCTGCTACCTATCATTAGTGGCAGCACAGGCAGCACAGGCCTTAGACTCCCTGTGACCGGTGCGTCAAAGAGGCAGGTGGACAAAAAAAGAAAATTCACTGCCTGATTCTCGGTATGAAATCACCACAGTGGCCCTGCATCAGGGTGTTTGCTGGGTGGAGGGACTGCCCAGAGATGACATAGGTGCAGCCAAGGGCTTGGCAAGCATTGCCAAGGGGTTGTGCAGGCATTTGGAAGAAACCGGGGCCTGGATCCTCAACGCGGTTTTAATGCCTCCATTCATGCGCCTCCGTACAGTTTGACGTGTGTCACCATTCCCTTCACCTCAGCGAGTAGGAGGCTTCCTTTGGATTAGTCCCTCTCACCTCCTTCTACCTTCCCAGTATAAAATCAGATAAAACAACTTATTCATTTTTTACTTTCCATGGTTATGCATGATATTTTGTCTATATCCTTCATTCCTTCAGGCAACCAAAATATTACCACGCACTCACAACCCACAGACACATGGTGTTCAAGCCAAGGGACCTGTTGATTTAAACATGGACTTATAAATTAATACATTCAGGCAGGGAGGACCAAAATAAAACAAAAGAAAACGAAGCCAAATCACACGAAACAACAGAAAACAAAACAAAGGCTTTATATTTATCACAGCCTTTATGCATCAGCTACTGAATATTTTCAGAAGATTTGCAGAAGACAGCAAGTTAAGTATGGGATTCTGAAAGCAGGACCACATAACAGTTGTTCTCCAAGATGACTGACCAACTCATTAAATCAGCAGACCAACTAACATTTTTTTGAGGATCAAAGATAGTCAAAGCCATGTTTGATCTTCATGAGACAGATCCACACACCCACCATAAATAAATCATTACTGGCTGAGGGATAGTCAGTAGTTAGTCACTGCAAACTAAAGCAGATCTCAAAATGTCCTGGTGACTCAAGTAAGCTCAAGCAAAGAGCTGTGAGGAAATGCCTAACTCAAGCACTCCAAAAAAAATAAACAAACAGCAGGCTTTCACAACTCCATATGAAGGTAGGACTTCCAAAATATATCCATGCATCCTCCAACCTCTTATATAGTACAGAGCCATGGAGAGCCTGAATCTTAGACCAGGAAATAAGGACCACAAGACTGGGCACACCCTGTATAGAATACAAGGGAGTTTGGACATATAGTACTCCCATTAGATGACAAATTCCCATAATACACTCAGGTATTACAGCTGCCTCATAAGTTTCACAGCTTCCAGGAGGCGGTGTATAATCCAGTACATAGTATTCAACGGGCCTTTGTACGTTACTAAACAAGGATGCTCCGTGTGAACAGCCAAGCTATTTTTCAAGTTGAAGGTTGACGTGATTTAGTATTGGCAAACAATTTTGAATTGAGTAGCTCCATACTGATGCAAAACTTTCCCCAGAATGCTGACTGGAGGAGCCGTGCCGTACAGCATTGGTTCCAAGCTGGTTTAGGGTCAGGACCCACATTGTGTTTCAATGTCGATTGGCTTCACACTTTCTTGTGGCAGCATTTCACTGCACAAAACACCCCGAGGTTTTGCTCCCTCACTTCTATGTAGAAAATCCCATGTATGATACAATCCGCATCATATTTGCACTTTGCCACGTTTAAGCCTACTGCTTGAATTAACAAATGTGCGTTTGACTGTCTGATATGACTATGGCAATGGCTAGGCTACAGCACATGCTCTGTGTTGTCGGAAACGCATGTCCTTCAAAACAAAAAAAAAGTCTGACATCAGAATAAAGTTACAAAATTTATACATATATTTTTTAACCACATACTCCATGACCTGATAAACATGGTCTCTTGGACAGCTGAGAGACACTGCCTTAGAGTACCATGGGATAGGGTGTGATTCCTGGGGTCTCTCTGCTCCACCCTCTCACTGCATATTCCTAGGCAATGTACTGGTCTGTCATTCCAAAGCCTTCATAATGATATGCCAGATGTTTCACGTCACTCTGAATTTCTCAGTCTAAAGCTCTTTATGTAAAGTTATAATAATCCTCTGTTTTTCAAATTGGAACAAGCACAGAATCACGGATTGACTTTGATGTTTAATGTCTCAGGTCAAGAGGATGTAATCTAAATCTATGAGCAGAGAAAAGGTTTATGCACGACTGTGGTCTGTTATATAACCACAGCTGTTAGTCTAATCACACCCTCAGATAAAACACGCTTTGTATTTCCCCTTAAAAGACAATGTCACACGGGCTGGGACAATTGGGACGTACGTGTCAGCTTCCCATTACGTGGGGTGCCATGACCGGATGTCAGTGCCATTGATTTTGCTCTCCGAACATGAGAAATTTCGAGCAGTGCATCGACCCGGTCATGTCCCACAGTGACGTACGAAAACGGCGAGATAGCTAAAGAAATGAGTCCACCGGCTGGTGTCGTGGTCGTGGATCGATGGACCAGGGAGGGTTCCCACCACTTTATGCACAAGCACTTCTGGACTTGCAGAGAATTGAGTGATATCAGGCCCCAGGACCTCAGGGGGCAGACTGGTGAGAGCGTGTTGACCGCCGAATCGTCCACAGAACTGCAACGGCTGCATTAACTTGGGGGGCCTTTCCTCACGACCGGTGTCCATCATGCGCCTGCGGTTTCTTGCACGTTGGGCTTCAAGCTGCTCAGAACCCTCAGGCTGATAGGCAACAAACAGGCAGCGAGGATGAAAAAAAGAGGCCAAGTTCAGAAGAGCGTTTCTGTGGAACTTAGCACAGGAAGTGCTAATCTGTCATTAGTGACAGAAAATCACCTCATGCCGCTCCGATGCCTTTCTGGTTATGTAAAACCCATTCCCTGTGACCCCTCCCCCCTCATTTCCTGCCTGCCTTGGAGGCCAATGCACCCTGGACCATGTGCCACCCAGTGGCTGTGCCTTTCCTCTGTCTTACTGATACGGACGTCAAGGACAGCAGATGTCTTCATTTACACCCGTGCTAAGAGCAGCGACCCGGTTGAGGGGGTGGTTCTGCTACACCTGTGGTAGCCTCCCTCTCTCTCGCTCAAATCCCTATATGGCACTGACAGCTAATCTGAAAAGGGCACAGTGCCACCATCCAGGCCTGGTCCCCTGAGTCTGCATCACATTTCCTTCCAGCTGATCCACCTGTTTACATAAGAGTCTGTGGGTTTTCCTTCCAGACCCTAGTGAAGACTGACAGAGTCCCATTGGCTTGGACTATGAATTATTTTTGTTTGATGTTCTTGTTCCTGCACCTGTAATGATCACGGCCTAGTTTTCATCCCCCTTCCCCCCATTGTCCTGTAAAACGGGAAGACCCGTGATAAAGTCTGGAACGGTGTTCCTCAGCTCCCGTGTTTCCATCCTGAGTCGTCTTTCCACAAACAGAAACTTAGTCTGGACTCCCTCCGAATTGTACCGTGCTAACAAGCATGGCTATGACGGCACGTCACAAGGCATTATAAAATGATGTAGCAAACAAGCATACATGGTGTAACATGCTAGCCAGAAAACTGACAGTGTAGTAGATACGCCTCAGCGTTACTGTTAGAAAGCCCCCACAGACTGTCCAACAATAGGGCCTTCAGAATTCAGAGCTGACACCCAGGATTTCTGTCAATACATTTCCCACAGTGTCTGGCCTTCCATTGAGGCCTCAGACTGACCATACATTGTGCCAAGCCACTCTGCCTCACTGGTTCAAGCTAGGTGTGCATTGCCTATAATACAGAGCGAAATCTTGCCTTGTTGTCCTACCTCGACACTTGTGAAGCATGTGGTGAAAGAAAGCAAGTGGCTTTTAGCACCTTCACTACAGCTGTGCTTACAACAGCAGAGAAGGGCCAAAATCCAGTTTCACAGTGAAAACCAATTTAAGGACCTAGAACATCAAGAGACCGACTTCATTTAGGTAAGCTAACAATGTTGTTGTATTATTATTAAGCTGCAAACGAAAACTGCAAGCTGTAGCAATCTATCTGTTTAGAGAACCACATCAGTTCTCTGTAGGCAGATTACACTTGAGCTTATCAGGAATAGGCCACCACATTGAACTCTTTCCAGGTGTTTCCATCCTCGCAGCACAGCCATGTTGTGTGCTGTTCCCTCCAATGCATCCGCCTCAGACCGTAAGGTAAGGAGTCCTCCATGATCAATTCATTGCATGGTTTTATTTGAAATAAACTTACAACTTGAGCCATTTTTAAAGAAAGATATATATACTGCTCAAAAAAATTAAAGGAACACTTTGAAAACACATCAGATCTAAATGGGAAGAAAAATCATGCTGGATGTCTATACTGATATGGACTGGGTAATGTGTTAGGAATGAAAGGATGCTACATCATTTGATGGAAATGAAAATCATCAACCTACAGAGGGCTGAATTCAAAGACACCCCAAAAATCAAAGTGA
>JAACJT020000883.1:0-17358 GCA_009936485.2 Gymnarchus niloticus | reverse complement strand
CCGTTCCTACAGATCCTCCACTTTCTTCCTCTCTAGCGGTCCTGTAAGTTAGAGTACCCCAGCGCAACCCTCCGACAGAGCCAGGGAAACACAGCAAAAAACAAACAAACAAACAAACAAACAAAGCATTTTGTTATCATATGGTTATTGTTGCAAGTAGAGCACAGCAGACCCTAATCTTGAATAAAGTGGTTCCTGGGAGAAGCTCAACAGGAACGAAAATCCACTCATTTTGCCATAATTGCTTATTCAATACCGGGTCATGGAGGGATACAGTAAATACAGAGCTCAGGAAGACCAGTTACAGTAATGCAGGAAGCAGTATAAAAGCACAGGTTTGTGACCTTCAGGCAAATCATCACAAGATGTTATTCACCTTGACAGCATGTAATGTGAAGATATGAACACTGACTCTACAAAGGCTCAACAATGCTCCCTACCCTGGAGTTCCCGGGATATAAACGCATCTTTAGAAATGAAAGCCTCTAGTCACAACTTAAACTATGGGCACAGAAATGATTTTCAGTGGAGGAGCCGGTCCTACAATTACAATTTCCCCAGATGAATGTGAGGTAGAATGAAAAATTTACTCTGCATTGCAAGTTTGCTGAAGTACCGTTATCACCACAAGCATCATTTGGGAGAAAAGTCTGCACAGAATATTTTAATATTTTCCTGTGACAGGACACCCTTAGTCATTACCATTTTTTGTTTTGTTTCTTTTTATTGCAAAAAATGTTTTCTGGTTTATTCAGCATACAGGGCAGTTTATTATTATTATTATTATTATTATTATTATTATTACAGGCGCGATGAACACCTGCCTAGTCTGAGTTCTCACCTGCTGTTGACACCTGTCCCTTTAACAGGTGTCTGCCCTTGTACATTTTAAACCGAACATCTAAGCATATGGAAAATAAAAAAAAAATGTTTTAGCACAGCAACTTGGTGGGTATCACTTTTGTCCTGCATGTTCAGGGCTGGGGTATCAAATGCTACTTCCACTGAACGTTAAGGTTACCCTGCCCCCTGTGGATTTCCTCCCATTGTCCAAAGGCTCAGTTAAGGTAGTGTCTTTATAAATCTGGGATTGTTTTCCTATGGATGGACAGAAAGATTAAAAACTATCAGTGTCATTTCTGCACAGTGTTTGTTCTGTGTCTGATGTGGTATGTTGGAATGCAAGGTTAGCTTGAGTCTGTCACACAGGCAACCAGCCCATCACATCCAGCTCAATCCTAGTTCTCCTCCCCGGAGTAATGAAAACCTGATGTCAATTACACAGTATGTCCTATACAAAATCTCACACAACCACATTTACTTGCAAGGTGCTGAGTGTTTTCACTATACTGAGAGCTTCTGTCATACTCACTGACCCGTGTATGACTCCTAATCCTCCATTTGCGCCTCGTTGGTCTGTCGTTTCTGGATTTGGTCACTGGTTTGTCAGATCATCTGATGTACAACTTCAGTGCCTGCACCACTGATTACGATTCTGGATTGCTTTATTGTTTTCTTGGCTGCTTTGTAATTCCTCATCTGACTCTGCTTCTCCTCAACTGTCCTTGTAATCAATGAATAAAGATTGCTAACGGCATTTGGAATCTAGTGTATTCATTACAGAGCCCTTGGGTGGCAAACAAGTCTCTCCAGTTGTGGTGAAAGGTGCTTTTCCAACCAGGACAGCAGAACACCTTGTCTGGTAGCCATGATGGGACCAGAGCTAGTTAAGGCATACATGATATGGTGCTGACCCATTCAAAATATATAATCTTTTAAACAATAATAGGTACAAATGATGGTCTGTGATGGACTGGCATCCCATCCAGGGTGTGCCCTACCTTAAGCTATGTGCTGTCTGGGACTCTGCACTGGATAAACGTTAATGCAAGAAGGGTGGACAGGTAGGTTAAAGAATGTGTTTATTTGACGTTTCACAGTTTTATGTGGTCTGACACAATAAAGAGTTTAAGAAAAGCAGTGTGATTCTGTTTTAAATGTTTAACATAACAATTAACATCAACGTCAAAGTATACTGAACCTCCTTAGCAGCACTGGGGGGAAAGCATTTCGAATGTATGATTAACAAGAAATTATATCTCCATGACTGAGAAATCTCTTAAAATAACCATGTTCTATAAATGCAAGAACACGGGCCACGTAGCAAAGTCACGTGACCTGATTGTTAAAAGCTGTCGATGCTGTGATCCGAGTCGAGGTTTTCCCCATATATCATTCTGACGGGGATGTGACCTGATTAGGTGCCAGCCAGCGATGCCTTGATGTCCAACGCCATTAGGAAACCTCTCAGTCATCATTGCAGTGTGATGCGCTCCAATTAGTGTTTTGCTAAAGCATCCGCCGTCCATTTTTAGCTCAGAATATCATACAATGGTGTCAAAGTGCCTCTGTCACGGGGGTCAATGACTGAGATGACACGTGTAGCTATCTGTTAATTTAGTTAGGTTTTTTAACCAACTAGAATGCCTGGAATTGTACATTTTCACTCATTAACAGTGTGAAAAGCAGCTTTAATACTCGCTCGCAAAAAAACAAATTCGGAAAGAGATTTGAATAAACAGCAAGTGCTGAACCCATATTATATTTCTCAAAAGTCATGGGGACATTTATAACAAATCACTAGATTTTGCACAAATTAATATGCATTTTGGGCATTTTTTTAAATCGCCTATTAAAGCTCCACACCACGATAAAGGTGTTCATGCATTATTGTGTGATGTTGTGAAAATTGTGAAAATCTATCGCTTTATTATTTATTTATGTGTTTGTTTGTATATCTAATGAGCACAAAATAAAAATTATATAAAAAATTAACCCTTTTTTACAGCGTGAGTGTAACCTGACGCTATTCTAGTATGAATAATTCATCGAACAGTCAGATCAATAAATAAAAAAAACATTAAACGTGTCAAAGCGGATCCTTCTTCACTCTGCGATGGTAACAAACAACAGACACCAGCAGGTATTGTGAGACTCGGTCAAATCTCTGCGCTAATGGCTCGATTGTCGGACGTGACTCGTCCCATCAGACATGTCATGAAGTCACGACTGGCCAAGGGCGTCTGACCGTCTCAGTGTGAAATTAAGGGAAATGCGCACCTCATTTTCAGGTGACAAAGAAACACTGGGGAAAATGAGATTAGGCACAAAATAGAATAATACCCAAGAGCAGTCACATGTCCTGTATTACTATTTCAGACAGAAATGGCCTGATGGGAGCGCAAAAGGCCAGCATGTTAGAATACAATACATATCAATAAATTACTATAATGACCACTCCTTTAAGAGGGTCTCAGCCTGCCATCTTTAGCTCTAATGTCCATTTAATGAAACAGCATGGATTGTCACATGGGGACTTTCTGCTACAGAGCACTGTAATTGCTTTATAAAACAATTTTCCCATTTCATCTTTTTTTTTTTTTTCTGCTTAAGTGCTTAAGCCACGATGATGCATGAATCCCAGTAGAAATCCAGCATGATAATCCAAAATCCATTTTACTGCTGAATGAGTTGTCTTGGAGGTACTAAGAAAATTAATAATAATAATAATAATAATAATAATAATAGGATAATAAAAAAATCTCATAGCTGTTATCAGGTATAGATTTCGAATGACTGGCCAAGTTTTATGGAAATGCGTAGTCGTCGTTCAGGAACTGGAGAGCGAACATCCACATGTCCCAATCACACAAATGAAGAATACACAAGTTAAATGTCAGGCACCACTGTACTCATCGACATAATAAAGGTAGTATCTTTATGCAGAATGTTTGATTTGTATAAGGAAACAGTTAATCTATAACCCCATGTAACCCAAAATAGAGGCACCTCTGTCAAACAACATGACCTCAACACACTGAACACCTCAAAAGTGTCAGTGAAGATGTGATGGTGATGGACCAAGACCTGTAGAAAGTAAAGAAGTTCTGTAGGATCCACAGGAGTTAACAGACTTACTGTACATTCACTGTGTATTAAGAAAACCAATCTTAGTCCAATTTTTTAACAAGTTATGGAACTAGTTTTGTTCTGCATATTATTTCTTTTCTGGTGTATATTCTCCATATTAATTAAAATGAACAGTTATTCTCCACTCTCTCCATTACATACAAACAGGGGCCTCTATCTGTCTTTGAAAAAGCATCAATAGTTTACAAATGTGGATAGTGTGGCACCTTAATAATTGTGTTCCCCTGCTGTCTGCTGTTTCACTTCACCAGAAGGCAGATTAAACAGAGAGATCACACTGTGGGCTTTATCCTGCCGGCACGTTCCGTTCATCATCACTATAATGCACTCAGGGCTCCGCAGCGCTGCAGAAATCACATACATCTGTCTTACACATGTCATTGTAATCTTGGCTTAGCTCCTTGATGGGATATTCAGACCAATAACATCCATTGTGTGCTGGATAAAAATATGAGACTGTTGTTTGTTTATTCATCTGCATATGTATTTGCTTACTTGTTGGTCAAAAGCAACACAAACAAACAAACAAACAAACAAATTCCTACTAACAGGATAAATCATTGGAAGATCATTGGATGGATTCCTATGGAAAATATTAACAAATATTGAATATTGTACTTTTTCATTACATTCCATATGCTATTGATTTGTCTAATCTTGTGCCAAAATGATCATGATCAAGCATTTTCTTTGGTTCCCCAATATATCCATATCCATCCATCCATCTTCTAACCACTGATCTTGTTCAGGGTTGTAAGGGGCCTGGAACCTCTCCCAGGCAACACAAGCTGGGCTACACCTTGGATGGGATGTGATCTACCACTATGGGCAATTTTGAAATGCCAATTTGACACGCAAACTCCACACACACAGAGGGGAGGTGGGATTCGAACCCCCGATCCTGAAGATGGCAGGCAACAGTGGCCCTCTTAACATGATATGTACATGGAGATTAATACATTTACAACACTGCTTCTAATTTATTGAGTTGTTCTTTAACATGGCCGCTAATTGTACTTCAAAACAGTATAACAATTCTTGTGTTAATATGAGCCACGGTAATTATCATTAGTACGCTCAGACATAGAGGTGTAAATCTATGTAAGACTTTTCCTCTTTTTTGTTGTAGCCAGGCATTCGATTAGCCTGTATATATGAAGAGGACAGATCACAACCCAACCCCAGTGTTTCACGAAAAAGCGATGTTTGGCAAAGCAGGCGAATATTTGCTTTCAGAAGTTGCGGTTATTACTGAGGAGTAAAAGAAGCAGCCTCTTTGTTGTGGCGTGCTACCTTTGATGTAAGCTGTACAGCTGCTCTGTGCTGTCTGTCTGTTCATATGCACAGTAATGCTACACCTTTCCACTGTCACAACCCTACAGCGTTTCCCAATCTGCTCGAGTGACTCCATTTCTGGCGTCTAGGTTTCAGTAGCATTAGCATTCTAGCATTATGTCAGTAAATATGAGAGATCTATCCAAAACTAATGTCACCCACAATGTTGTGTTTTATTTTTATTATAATTGTGAAGAAGAAATTGGCTTCTGAGGGCAGGCTGGCAATGACAGAGGCACAGCTTAATGTCACTGGTGTAATGAGACCTTCTGGGATGAAGCTGACTGAACCTGGTAAACTACTGGTTGGAGTGTAAAGTGGACTCCTGAAAAGTAGCTAATTTACAGAAGGAGCGGAAGGCACACGATGTAGTGCGTCGTAATCACCCCCCCTCGTCGAGGTGTTGGCAGTCCTTGATACTGAGCACAACTCGGTTAAACCTGAAGTTTTCAAATAAAGTCGTTGCATTCAGTTTTCGCCTCACTTTATATTCCGAAACGTTACCAAGCTGATTTCCTTTTGATTGTGTCCTTATAATTCTCCTAAGGAATGGAAGATGGAGTCGAGAATAACACAGTGGCAATTTTATTATAGGCTACAAGGTTATTTAGAAATTGATTTATTTATTTTTTAAACTATGCCCAAATCAAGGATCTTCTAGCATTTTACTTTACTTTTTTCTTGCTTCTTCGATATTATTATTAAGGTGTCTCAACGTGTGGCACTGTTGCATCGCACGTCTAGGGTTGTGGGTTCGAACCCCAGCTGTGCTGTGTGTGTGTGTGTGGACTTCACGCTTCAGCCGGCGTTAACGTCGCCTGGTAGCATCTGTCACAGCAGTGTGCAGGATTCCGCATTCATAACTCAAAGAGCTATAAGCTGCACACATGTCGCCCCACAAGTAATGTGTGCGATCGCCCCATGCTCCAGCGAAGGGAGGGAGCAGTTAAACTTATATATTTTTTTTTACTTGTTGGTGATAGATGGTTTCGCACACAGACACATTTGATGCGCGATTAAAGGGCGGCTTATTATGAAATGATGGATATCTACTGCTGCTAGGTTCCAACGGATGAAAGAATCGCTCCTCTTGTACCCTTGTGCATCTGCAATAAACCAATACATCATCCAGAGGCACGAGAGGACGGGGGCGTCTGTCAGTGAATCATCACCTACTTTATTTGTCCTCATTTGTGACCAATGCCCGGCGTGAACATCGTAATCATTAAAGGGAATGCTCATTAAGAAGCCACATACGCACTTTCAGTAATTATATTACCCCCCCACACACACACACACGTGTGTATGTATACATTACACACACACATGCTGACAAAGTGCCTGCATAGCAAACTATCATCGATAGAATATTACACGCTGCGATGTATGATATTATTGCCACGATTATTTTTACGTATTTAACTATTTATATAATATTTTAATCTTTCACGTTGATTTCTGTTTATTTTAATGTGTCATGAAGATGCTCTTCACTGGCCTACATGACTTTAACATTCTACATTTCGTTTCATTCAAACCGGTTTTGATTAGAGATTTCTTGCATTCTCATCCAGTGTTGCCAGGTTCTGTAGCACATTTTAGGTTTCTAATTTCATTACCTTGAGACAACAGAAATTGAGAACGTGAATGATATGTCACCAGTGGCATCTTAGGAGCTCTTTGGTTTATTGTATTTTCCCTCTTGACTCTATACTTTACCACAGAATTTCATTTAAAAGCCAGGCCTCCGTCCAATCCTGAAATGCCAATGATCTCCTGCCAAATATCGATGATTTTACTCCCCACTTTATACTGTACCCTAACCCCAAGCATTGTGTCTGCTGTTCACAACACTATGAGACTGGCACAGTCTTTGAAATTAACAAACTGTTGTCTCAGAAGTGGAGAGGATAGACGAACTGGTCGTGGTGTTTGAAGCACGACATCGTGCTGAAATATTCCTGGGGTGAGCCTTTGATTCTTGTTGCCAAGCAACTATGCCAGGCCAAAAAAAAAAATTTCAAATCAAGTGCAAAAAAACTTGAGCTACCTTCAAATTAGCTGCCAGAAGCTTGTGTACACTGAAGTAATTTAAATCCTGGCATATATCTGGACAGAAGGTTCTACTGTTGAAGAAAATAAATAAATAAGGAAATGATAGTATAGGGATACTTCTAAATTTACTCACTAGATATTACCACAGAGAGAAAGCAGGTCTGACAATAAATGATGAGGCATTCGTACTGCCTGATGTGTTTGCGGTAAGGCTGTTTTTCTGAAATAAAAGAAAATAACAGACTCTGAAGTTCCCGCCAAAATTTTGATTACTTTCATGTTTTTTGAACAATTATATTTGGTGGCCCGACCTGATGGTTTGCTCCCAGAAATAAGGTGAGTGCCGTAGCGTTCTCATTAGTGCCTTATTTGTACGGGGTGCTTTTTTCCGCGTTGACCCACTTACTCGCAGCTTTGAAACCGGGACAGTGTGGTGGAACTTGCTGGCTTCTCCCAGAGTCGCTTTATGACACGGGGGAGGGTGAAGTTACAGAATGATAGCTCCAGACGGCAGGCTGATGTTCTGGAAAGCACCCCCAGATCTCCTCATTTTTTCTCACCGTCCTGGCTGTGTCACTCAAAAAAAATAAAAACTCCAAAAAAGCTTGAAGCTGTTGTGTGTTGCTGGGTATCACGTCAGGAGGAGGCAGGAAGAGTAGCGGTGAAAGTCTTATTTACGGCATTTTCCCTCGCTCTATAACAAGATCTGCTGGGCTTTCCATTACATATTGTTCTATAGTGGTCCTGTGTGTCTTCTCATTTGTCTGATGGTTTCAGATGCCAAGCTCTACGATATGATGTGGTTTCTATTAGCATGCCATCGCTATGTGGATTCCACCAAACTTGGCTTTGCTTGAACAACTCGCAGGTTTAATGCTGTTTTCAGATCTTTGGATGCAACTTACAGCTACCTAAGTTATGCAGCTTTCGTGTGCTACCACGGACTGAAACTTCAAGATGTTTCCACATTATTAACGTCAACTTTCAATGTATTTAGCTGTGTGCGGAATTCTGTAGAGTGTTACAGTTCACCATAGGTCACGCGGCAGTTCGATCAAATTTTGCTGCTTTTACGGTCCATTTTGATGATTCTCATTTGCTTTCCTGGTCCTACCTGCACGTAAGTAGAGGTGCCATTGAGTGTACCATTGAGTGTAAATGCTGTTTAATAATCAGTTTCTTTGGCACTTCCTCTGTCTGTTACCAGAGTTTAATTTTTATTGTAAGGTCGATTTATTTTAATCCACTAGCAGCCATATTTTCTCTCTGCCTCTCATACACACATAAAAATGATTTAATTACAGTAAATTAACTCCTGGTCATTTTAAAGTATATTTCGTTAGACATTCAATTGGAAAAGAGAGCAATAATATAAAGGATGTGTCTAAGTTAAGCCAATTTATTAGTATCGATTTCCGATTTTGCAGAAAAGCGTCACTATTTCCACCTTCCCTTCAATCCTCCTGTTCACACTTCATTGACCTCTCGTGCTGTATATTATTTTTTCTCCCTCATTATAAATGTCAGTCTCTTCAGCACTTATTGGATTTCCCGGGGAAGTTTTAAATGACATTAGCTCAAATTCACTAGCAGGGCCTCAGTTAATTACATTAGTCACCTTGGGTGACTGACTTTCTTTGGTTTTTTCCAGCTGTCCAGATCGCAGCAGATGTTCCATTGGCAATGAATGCGGCCGCAAGCAGCTGGAATGATTTGTTTCCTCCTGCACGAAAAACCATGTTATTCAGCTAAAATGCTGCCAGTAATGTAATTGTAGGACACGGGTGGGCGTGGACTTGCTGGAGGATGGCGGAGCCATTTCACTAAGGATTTTAAATAGTCTTCCATTTCTGGTCTCGTCACCAACAGGTCAGATGACACACTCTCCCACCGTATTCCTCCACTTCTCAGTATGCCCTCTCTTTGCTTGTTACTCTTTTGCCAAGGCCGACGTCGTCATCCTTTGGCTTTTTTTTTCCTCTCTTCCAGGTCGTTAAACTTCCAAACCCAAATTCCAGTTCCACCCTCCCGCCTCATTTGGGTCTGTTCATCATCCCAGTTAACAACACGTCTCGTGGCAATTATTTGTGATAATTGTTTACATGTCTGTCACCTCTTTATCAATGCATTGAGTGTGAGTTTGTGTCCTTACGTTTTGACGTTATTTTCTTCCTTGTGCTGCCTTGGATTGCCCCCCCCCAACAACCCTGTCTAGCATAAACAGCTACAAGTTAGATGTATTGTTTTGTTTTTATTTATACACTTCAATGGTTTATTTATTTACGTTGCGTACATATTTCAGTCGAGTGCATTAGAACACCATGGACTGCCCTTACATCTTATTCTTCCTCTGCTTTGCCCTCAGTGCTGTCCCTGACTGCTTTCCCACACTCGTGACACCCACCCTCCCATAACCACACCTCTGCTGTGCTCCTCCTCGATTTCTGCACGTTTCCACTCTTCCCGTTCATTTTTTTTTCCTCCCCTCTAGCTGTTCTGGTGTCGCGACGCTCCACGTTACTCTGTGGCTCAGAAATACGAAAACAGACACTTTCACGCCGTTTGCTGGAACTCAGTAATAACTCTGCAGTGCTTTTTTCCCCACACAAACACAAAACCTCCAGCTAAAAAGCTTTAGTGTCCCCGCTGTGTTTATGCCACTCTTATTGAATTGAGGCGTAAAGCCTCAAGTTTGTAGCAGTACACCGACTTCTGTTAAGTTTAAACTTCGTGTGCTATGAATTTAGTAATATATATAAACACGAATGTGTTGCTTGTGGTACCAGAACACAAAACAAAAGAAGGGAAATGTGAAGAATCAAGAGGGTAGGATGAGTGTCCAAAGAGATTCATGGAGTAAAATTGCTGTTTTTAACATTTAACTTTAGACTGCCTCATTAAATGTACAAAATCTCTTAACTAAAAGAAAGTTAGCACCTTTCTTCCTAGTAAAATTCTAAAAAAAGTATGAGATGCGTTTGGCAAACGGTAAGGTTGCGGAGTTGGTCTGCAGCAACGGTAAGAGGGGGAAAACGATTTTCACACATCTTAACCGTATTTGTTTCTGAGGCGCTACTCCCTCATCAGCTGAGACTTACTGACCGCACTTTTTCCTTACGGACACCCGAGCCATTTTGTCATCACCGTCGTTTTGTCGCATGGCCAGGTGGCGTCCAACCGGTAGCCTAAGAGCCTGCTCGCATCGTAAAGGGGAAACTGGCCAGCCGGTGGGGACCATCACCGTCATTGGCTTTTCTAGTGCGGTCCTGCGACGGAAAAAGGTCTGGCTGTCAGGCATTTTTACACACAAGATTTTTTTGTTATAAAGTGCTGCTTTACGAGAGCAGATTTGTTGGGTTTTGGCTCTACTCGTTTTTGGAAAACACGGTAGAAATGAAACAACTGAAATACAGCAATTACAGGTTTTGTTAACCTCTTTCTATTATATTCACGTTGTTAAATTTCTCCTTAAGTGGTACATTATCCATCCATTCAGTAACACACACACACACTGTGGTACATTATACGTATGGTGGAGTCTATATACTTAGCATGTTCGATAATATAAACATACTCAATATTAAAGAGACAGGACCTTTTCATTTATTTCTTTTTAGACCACATATCCTACCGAGCACTGCAGTCGCGCAAGACTATAAAAATGCTGAAATAAAGCTGTTATATCCTCATTCTCATTACAGGCCCTGCTGATAACTGACTGGTGCTTATTAAGGGAAGCTGTAACAAGTGTAAAAATGATTTGGTTATAGGAATGTGATTGGTAATCCTTCTCAGCCATTTCTACATTGAAATGTCACAGAATTACCTCACTCTTCACTTCAAACCCACAGCAAGGCTACACTAGCAAGTGATACGTTTAGTACATCATCGGGATGACACATAGAGGTGAATTCCTCCTAAGTTTAGTCATTTAATGTGCCGTTTGCTATATTTACATTCATGGAGAGCTCCATGCTATATTTACATTCATGGAGAGCTCCACTGTGTTGTGACATGTTCGTATTTAGTTTCTTTAACTAATGGATTTTATGTTGGTTACTTATGCAGTAGTTATGAGCAGGAATGCAGGTTTGGCCTGAAAGTTGGGAAGCAACCAAAACAGTCACAAGAAATTGCTTTGCTTGGTCACGCGTAAAAGTCATTAGGGACATTTGCAGTTCTGAAAGGTGATCAGGACATACCATCACTAAATTTACACATATGACTAACAAGTTTATGTTAAGGACTAGAGGGAAACATTAGAGTAGAAAGGACTTCTTTTACGGAAAACAACAATATGGCAACTTTTATTTAAAGCTACAGCATAAGGAGATACAGATAGATGGTCAGATGGATGGATGAATGGATTGATGGATGATGTCTTCATTGCCTTGGGAGAGAAATGAGTTGTGACAAAGCTTCTAGTCTGTTGAACAAACCGGTGTCCGAAAATCAGCACTATTGGTGTAGCAAGCCTATTAATCTGAAAATATTATTTCACTTCATTTTGCTAAACCAGTTACTGTGGTTGAACAAGGTCCATCCACCCATCTTCCAACCTCTACTCAGTGCAGGATAACAGGCATGCTGGAGGACGTCCTACACACCGTAGGATTATATCTTGCTTGTATCGATAAATATGTAAATGCTTATGTTCGTGTAGCAATGGCAGCTGAAAAAGTTCACTGCCTCTTTTTGAGGCAGATATATGTGTGAACTTTGTAGAGCCCATGCAGATGCAGACTTTGGCGGAAGCTCACTCTGAGCATAGCAGATCGCTTGTAGACTCCTCCATCAAGAAATGCTACACCTTAGCCTTCCAGGAGAGGCCCAGGGGGACAAAATGGACATGGCAGGCAGACATCCATCCATCTGCTTGCCCCGGTGGGGTTCACAGTGACAGTTGGTTAGCCAGGAGAACTCAGAATTCCCGTTTCCCAATAACAGATTCCAGCTCGTCCAGAGGGATCCCCAGGTGTTCCTAGCCCAGCTGGTCCTGGGTCTATCTGCCCCTCTCCCAGCATGACATTACCAGGACTTCTCCAGTCTAACCAAAAGAGAGGAAGATGCCACTTTGTGAATTAGAAATGTCAGGCAGCAGTTCTAACAACAAAACACGGTAAAATAGACACCTCTAGATGTTCGTGGAAACAAAACAATACTTCTGATCATGAAACACAGATTTTGACCGGAAAAACATACATGAGATCTTTGTGGTCTCGTTACTCCACACCCAGACCCCCGCTGGCAGTATTCAGACTTCTATGCGTCTACTTCGGAAATGGAAAAACAACATCCAGTGGAATTTCTCTTTTAGAAGGTAGCCGATAAAAGAGGAGAATGCAAGGGATGCCTTGTTGAGAACTCTAGAGCAAAAAAAAAAAAACGGTAAAAGCGAACCTTAAATACGACCGAATCTCAGCCAGCAGGGAAGGTAATATTGATGGAAATGATGTCAGGAGCCTTTACAGCTTTCAAGCGCAAGTCTGGGGTCCTCGGTGACAATCAGCAGGCCCTCCCCTATGAGCGGCTCTCTTTGGGTGACTGGGCTGGAGTTTCTGAGGTGAGTCAGAGTGTCTCTTTATCAAGTTCAACAGCATTTTATAAATTATGGACTTTGAAAATATACTACCGAAAAACTTCCCTGGCATATCTCCACAGGTTTATTTTTGCATGCCTTTATGCAAATCACTACTAATGAAATGCTACATACGTATATTCACCACTTTAATAGGTAAGTATGCTAATTAATGCAAGCAGCTCGCTCGTCTGAACAGGGAATCACGGGGCTGCAGCTGAATCCATATGGCATGCAGACAGGGTCAAGAGATTGACTTGCTGTGCAGCCAAGCAATAGAATGGCTGAGACACGTGCTGCGAGTGATTTTAAACGTGGCATGATTGTTGGTGCCAGGCGTGGTGGCTCTGGTGTCTCCAACAGTTACTCTCCTGGGATTTTCACTTTACTGTCTCCAGAGCTTACAGAGGATAAACAGAAATGTCCAGTCGATGGCAGTTCTTTTTTCGAAAAACACCTTGTTAATGAGAGGTCAGAATGAAATGGCCAGGCTCATTAAAGCTAACGGGAAGGCCACAAGTGCGAAAATAGCAGCTGAAGCACAGCAGAGGCGTGTAGAAAGGCTTCTTTGAATATCCAAAATGTCAGCCTTAGAAGTGGTTCTGGAGACAAAAGTGGGTCCTAACTCGTGGTTCATAACTAATAAAGAAGCCCCCGGATATGAGTGTGTGTGCTTAAATATACAGTTAATACCGCAGTAACCTTCAGTGAGCTCGTCTACAGTCAGTCAAAGCTCTGACCGAGCCCGATTACCAAAGGCACCCACAGCTCTCGTTCTTACCAGAGGTACACACAGTATGTTGACTTCCTAGCTTGTCACTGCCTTGTAAGGTGCGGACTTTGTTTTTTCTTGGACTGAGTACCAATCTGTTTGACTACTGAGTTGACGGTTGTCTCGTTGTCGCCGGTTTCCTCATGGAGGCCTAAATTTTGACGTCATGAGTCACGTTTAAGACCTATCGAACTTTCCTTTGAAAGTAAACTTATTTGGGTCGTTGGATCCATTTTTTACACTCATGCACGGTGGATTCCAGCAAGTGCTCAATATAACGTGTACCACTGAGCTCTGGAATTTGTCATTTGCCCCCAGTGTGTGTAAGAAGCTCACATCACTTGGTTTGACACACCTATCAGTCAGTTGCTATTTGCCATTGGAGACAGTAAGGACTCAGCATGACAAAAATACAGAGATGAATCGTCACTGGCTGCCCAGTTAGGCCAAGGGGAGATCTCACTGTGACCTGCGCATGGCACAAGTGATTCAGTAAACTAATATGAATGTCTTTCCAATGCCGTGTGCGGCTTTCCAATATCTCTCATACACTTTTGCATATGCGCATTTTCAATTTGGCAATCAGAGTGAGTTTATTAAGAGCATTTACATTTAACTGGAGTGGCAGTACCATACAGAGTTTATCATTAAAAAGGAAGAGCAGGTAGCAATTTCAGCCAAATAAAAACACAAATGTTTTCCCCACTGTCATTCCTGCTTGCTCATCTTTGTCCTTAACTGCCATGCCACCTAGAGATGCTACGTGTGAAACTGCATCATAACGATTCAGATCATTTCCATGGAGAGCATTCCGATGTCTTCCTATTGTGAACATATTCTATACTACGGTCTTCAAACTCATACCAGCTAAGTGTGCTGTCATCCATTCTTTTGTAAAAACAAGTAACTGTTGCTTACAGACTGTAGTTACCAATAAAAGGAAGTATTTCTGCCCAACAGAAACAATTTATTGCAAGCTGGATCACTGTAATCCTCTTCTTCCTCTTATTTCAGGGTGTAAGGGTGCAGAGTACCACAAGTACTGAAGGCAGGCTGTAAATATCGGTCTGTTTTCATACCCGTAACCGAGCTGCTTAACTCGATTCCGCCCGGTTAAATATCTATGTGTAAAAATAGGTTAAATTTTAAGTTCCTTTAACTAACAGTATAAGCTAAGTAGCTAAATACGCTCGTGTATATTTTTTCGTTTTGCCGTGGCTGTAAAATGTTCAGTCATAGATTGTGTAATTAATCCTGTGTAAGCTGTTGCATCCTTCACTCTGATAAATGAGCCCAATTACTCTGATGAAGTTAAGGGGTGACACCCCCAAGATACCGCACTGACTCGAGTAGTCGGCTGGCAGTTTTGAAAAAGGAAGCTCTGAAGGACAGCTCCTGATAAATGGAGGCGTGAACGCACTCAGGCTGGGCCGCCCTTCTCATCCCACAGGTAATTCCTTTATGACTCCCCTCTGTGATTGTTTAATTGTATTAAGGATTTTCAAGGGAACTTTTCTCATCTGGTGCTCCAGCTTCGAATCTACAGCCAACTGAAATGTAAATTGAACAGAGCTGAGAAACCCCTGTCCATCCTTAAGAATCCTGCATTGTTCTTTTTTTTTTTTATAATTTTGTGCCACATGCTAATTATAACCAAAGTAGAACTGTTTGGCTTGACTCGTCAGCATGGAGAAGAGAAAAAAGGAAGGAAGAGAAAAAAAAAAAAAAGCAATATGTTAAAAAGCATCTAATTAGTTGTTTGCTTGAATGAGCATTAAATATTAATACGTGGGGGTGAGTGGTATTCAGTTCACAAAACGACCCTTGTCCTTTGACCTCTGCTGAGTTTTGCCTACATATGGTTAATAAATCCTGACATTATGCACATCTGTTACATTTCAAAAGAAATGGGTTTTCTTGTCCTATGTTACCTGGAGTTTACCCCCGCCCAAAATAAAGAAACAAACAAATAAATAAATCGATGAAAATAAAGTTTTAAAATGGCCCTTTTTCAAAATTTCCCATCTTAAAGTATTCATGTCTCAATGACTTATATATAGTAGCCTGTAATACATACATGCCAAGTTGACTCATTTTAAATATAATAATTATGCGCTATTTTCTGCTGTTGTTACATAAATTAACATCTTCGAGGTGGCTGTGCTGCAGATCTTCTTGTCATTAAGATAAAAATATTCTGTTAGTCTGTTAGCCTGTTTTATGTTTGAATTTAAATTTTTTTGTAAATTGAATGTGACTTTTTTTTTTTTTTTAATGTCACTGATGAAACTCAGATTAGCATTGCATGAAAAGAATCCCTGGTTTCACAATATTGCTTTAAGGTACCTGGTAAATTAATATTTATTGCTTTTAATCCTAGATGTGATGTGTGACTAGCTTTAGCTAAAAAACGTTCCGACAGTTTCTCTTATCCTGCTCTCTGACTCAGGCAAGAAAATGCATGCAAATTCTTTAGTTTATTTGTATCATACTGCTACCTCCCGAATGCAGTGACTATGTTTTCCTACATCTGGCATGTGGTAATGTTATAAGTCGAGGGAACAATGTGACTCACGGGTAGACTGTTCAGTATCATGTAGATATTTTACAAAATGCAGAATAGGAATAGAAAACGCAGAAATTTGGTTCAGTGGATTTTGCACACAACACCACCAGGACTTTGAACTTGAAATATGTACGAAACCTGAATGTCTTCCTGGGTCATTATCATGTCTTTCCCCTACTTTACTCCCATAATCCAAAGGTGTTCTAACAAAACAGTGCATCTCTGTTAGTGTGTTTAAATACACAGAGGGTTCTTGATTGGCATTTTGTCTGCGGCGCCAGTGCCTGAATTCCCCGGACAGTTTCCGAAAGACAACAGGCTGAATGGCTAAAAACCTCACGGAGGCGGGAAGAGCAGGAGTAGGTAGACACCTCTGCAAATGAGGCAGCATCAGAGCACTGCAGATTCAATTCAAACATGTGAGGGGAACCCGCTGTGTGCTTGAAATGGTAATCAGGTAGAGGAACTGAGATTTACAGGTCACAGAACCCAGGCGCAGTGCATGGGTTAGTGAAAAGCACACGTGGAGATGAATCTTTTAGCAGAGCTGAAGTGAAATGAAAAAGTGTGGAAAACATAAGAAATCAAACAAAACTTAGCCCCTGATTCGTTTTTTGGCTACCATTACTAGGCCTTCCTGTGTCGACCACATGGAACAGAGCATGCAGATTTTGTGTGAGAGAGAAAATGCGTGTAAACATTTCATGGAAAACTAAGCTGATTTGCCTGTGGATTTCATTTTTATAACATGAATATAACTAGATAACTAGAATCTATTTCAGTCATGTCAGAATATGCTGGAAATGAAATGTCAAAGCTACAGTTTCATTCACACACAACACAAAAAAGCACCCTTTGACTGCAATCTCGGCTACCATAATGTACTCCGTCTCTCTCACCTACCCTATATCTTGGCTACCTTGGCATACTCCGTCTCTCTCACCTGCCCTATATCTCGGCTACCATAACGTACTCCGTCTCTCTCACCTGCCCTATATCTCGGCTACCATAACGTACTCCGTCTCTCTCACCTGCCCTATATCTCGGCTACCATAACGTACT
>JAACJT020000882.1:0-17363 GCA_009936485.2 Gymnarchus niloticus | reverse complement strand
CCAACAATAGATTAGCACACACAAGATGCCCCCCCTTCCACCCAGGTGAAAGTCCATCCTACATTTTGGAAACCAGAAAATGTAGCTCAGCTGCACTTTGATATTGGGTGAGGTTAGGGGAGATGCATGTTGTTTGGAAAATATGTCATTGGTGTTTATGTTTAAAGATCACGCTTTACACTTTGCACCATGTTCTGTCAAGGTCTCTTGTCAGAAATGTAAATATGGTATTCGAACTGGCGGAAGATCGTACTCTTTAAAAAAAGAAGCATAAACGTTTGAAGTGGAGGATAACACAAGATGACTGCAATGAAGGAAGCGTTTTTCACCACTTTAACTTTGAATAAGTGGAAGAATGGTTTGAAAGTTGTGGCTAAGATCTCAGCATGACATGTGTGCTGAGGCAAGCAAATAATGAGTGTAGGCTTCCTTCTGAATTTTTAATCGTTAACAGCTAAATTTGGATCCTTGCAGTTCAGGATGTCAGTTATCTCGCTAGTCTTACAAATCTTCTTTTGCGTCTTTTGAAGATGATTCTGGAAACAAGATGGCTGTCACATTTCTGCCTTTGTAGCTATGCGATTCCAAGGTGCTCTTTTACCTACGTGTATTTACGCATATTGACAAGCGCTCGTTCATTTGATTACCGCGTATCGAAAGACTTCATCATTTAACGTCTGAGAAGCACACGGTGCTACTTTCTCTCAGATGTGACCTCTTAAGGAAAGGAAATTGCATGCAGCTGCGTTGCATTGCCAAATGCGACAGCAACACTGAAATGCAGGATGTCCTGTTTTGAGTTCCTCTGTGTGTCATCTGTGTGGCCCAGCTGTTGTGAGTCAGTCCAGTGTCCAGCAGAAGACCTCATTGCTGTTTAAAAAAAATAAATAAAAGTTCATGACCTGTCCTGTCAAAAACCACCAATCAGCTTTTGAGGATCTTGACTTCTGTGCCCCTATAGTTTGTGCCTGTTGGATGCTTCCCGTGATGCCATGTGAACCTGAGATCTCAGCCTTCCTTTGGAGGTCCCTGGGTGGCTCCACTGTGTGACCGCTTTGAGTTCAAAAGGCGCTGTTTCAGAGAATGGAAGGTCAACGCAGCCCGATGGAACCATCTCATACCCATCTTCAGGCCACCTCATTTCCAGGGTGGAAATGATCCTTATCTCTGGGGAGTCACTACTGAGTATTAATCATCATAAAACGCAACCTGTTTCCGTGTTCTGTATGTGGTACTTTCATTTTCTTTAGCACTCCAACCCTGTCCAGGATAATCAGTTGGAAGATGGATATATTTGTTTTTATTTAGCAGACCATGTCACATTTATCCCTTTTCTCAAGATTTTCGCTTCAAATTGCAAATTTCTTTAAGGCTCTCATTATCGCATTTACATGTAGGAGTCACTGCACTTAGTTTTATAGAAGGGATGTGAAGATTAGGTTTGCCTTTCCTAGAGCATTGCCCTGTCTACCACCACCACGAGCAACAGCTGAACTTTCGCACCATGGACCTTGGGCATCTCTCACGCAGCTATGAATGAGGATGGTGTGTTAGAGCTGAATTAGGCTCCTGTTCTCCCTTCTCAATTGGAGCAATGCAAACAGCTACCGTTTTGTTATCTCCTGAATGCTGATCTCAGGATTCATAAAAATGGGTGACCATGAGTATTACTTCCTGTGAATCCGCATCTTCATCGCCTCGACAAGTCCAAATGCCATTCGTTACAATTATGACAATTTGTGTTTATTCATTTCTCAAACCAGTTTAATGATCTACTTGAAAATGCTTTGTGTACAATAGATGCAATGGCAAGAATAATTCTTCAAAGGTTCATGCATTCCACAGGACTTAAACCTATGATGGAACACCAAGATGCTCTTTCCACATTTATTTATCCTTAAATAAGTCAATAGTTGTGTGCAACAAAGATTACGAACCTTTAGGTTCAGTAAGTGATGGCACTCCTTTGATCAGAAAAGTACTAAGCATTTCCTGTACCTGTCTTTCACACTGTTCTTCAGAAATTTTGGGCAATGACTTTTTTTAAAAAAAAAAAAACTCCTTCAATCTGGTAGTGTTTGAGTGCTACTTGGACAAAGTACTTCAGGTCCTACCATGACACTTTATGACGGCTTAAGTCCAAATCTTCAGCTGGTCAACATATAGACATAAATTTAGGTAAGGATGGTAGGGGTATGTCCTGACCAACTTTTAGGAAAACTGAAAATACCCAGCCAACTTTCACATGTTTAACTGAAGTAATTGCAATTGTTTTGGTTCTCAACAACCATTCAAGCCAAACTTATGGCCCTGAGTGAATATAAAATGCAAAATATCTTCTTCCACAGTAAAATAAGTAAAGGCTTTTGCTGATGTGCTGTTTAAAATGGTTGTATTGCTGAATGGCCCACTCTTGAACTCATGATCATGCCAATGATGGCAAGTTCCTGAGGCAACAAATCAGCCAGAACCAATCATGCTCCAGTAACCTTTATTTAGTCGTGAGTAGCTATCAGTCAGCATATTTAAACCCAGTCAAGGAGTGATGTAGAACTAACACATGGGTTAGATGAGAATGCTATGTTTGAATTGAGAACCTTTAAACCCTGCTGACTGTCGTCATGGGGGTGATGTGAAAATACTGTATGTAAACATTGTTTCAACTTAGGCAGAGCTAAAGTACAACATCAGCGTCACATGTGCTGTGACCTCAAACCTCATAGGACCATGTGCCAAGATGAAATTGGGGAAAAAAAAGGAAAATTAATAACACGTTAGAGAGGTTCTAATCATGCTGGGACACCAAGACTTAAATGTTTGCCACCTTACATAGGCATATATTAATTTTTGCATAATGAGACAGCTAATGGAGGTCAGAGGGTCTCCCACTGGCTATGCTGTATCACCCTTGTTCTTCAGCTGATTTCTCCAGGAATGCAGCAGGAACCACTGACCCTGATGATAGCCCAACTTGGCTTGCTTGGTGAAGAATAATGTGAAGAAGATTTCACAAACCCGGACACCCTGCAGAGCTAGAAACACTGAAACCGAATTTAAAATGCCTAATTAAGAGATTGTTAACTTTACCCCGCCAGACTTGGGGTGCATGGTTTTTATCGTGTTACCGATAACTCATCTCAACGTTAGAGAGCTTTAAAAAATCTGTTTACCTCCTTTGTGTTAACATCTTGTTCAGTTACACTTTGAATGGCTCATTCTCAAAATGTTACCCAGGGTTCAAGGAAGGATGTGGGATGATTTGTTTTGCAACCTCGTTTTTGCAAACTTGATAGGAACTTAAAAGAATAATCAGTCATCTTTGACCAAATCTGCTTAGAATCAAAGGTGAAATTAAGCAGTTTACTGAATTTATGCCCAACATCGTGAGAACAGACTCTTGACAGAGAATCTCAACATCTTGCAAGCAGCCTGACCCAAGTGATTTTGTGGATCATGTTGAATTACAAAGCAGCTGTTTTCTTGCTTCATAGAAGAGGCTGGAGGTTTGGCTCCTTTATTCACAGTAGTTTAGTCATATTATTTCTCCGGAGGCGGTGCAGACCGTGGCAGCTGAGGGAGTGGGTTTGAGCTCCATTCACGTCCAAGTCACGCACACGCACCTAGGGGGAACTGTGTCTCTAAGGTAAATCTCGGGACTTAATCTGATGTTTAAATAAAGGAAAATGAATTTCATTCCTGCCTCTCATATTCACATCCCTAGATTTAGGGTCACTGGCAACAGGAGACATTATTTGTTTGGAATGACTGGGTCCATGGGAACTCATGGTACAGCGACGGTCCCAAATCCTGTGAAGGCAATTGTGCTCCCAGGCTTCCACATTGCCATGACAACTGCACAGACGGTCATCCACTGGGATCAAAGGCTGCGGCTGGGCAGCTGCAGCCAACACAGGAGATATTAGAGGCTCACTCCATGCAACCAAGGCCCCAGGGCATGTTTGGCCTCAACATCAGGCTAGGAGTCAAAGCTAGCATTCGCTCAGCGGGATGGTAATACATCCTAGGTCAGAGAGAACATCAACATGTGTCTGGATGGCTGTTCTCTAGTGACCCAGAAAGGGTGCAGTTTCCACGAAAAGCTAAACAACAGGCATGCTCACGTGTGGGATCTAGCGAAAAGCAGCAGTGCTCTTTCATGACCCGCTAAGTGGTTCCAACAGTCCCTCCCATCGTCAAAGTATTGAAATATCACAGATTTTCCTCATCATTAGGCATGAACTAGGTCGCAAAATCTTTCGATTTTTCTCTCCATGCATGCATTTTCTCCATTAATCAAAATATAGCTTTAAGTTGGTGGATTGAAACAGGCATTAACACGAGTTCACGAGTTAATGTTTCAACAAGATGCTGATCAGAATCTGTTGGGGTGGAGTTCTGCTTTCAGAGTCTGAAAGAGACCATATGGAAAAGTTACTTTTCAGGACATCTGTGAATTTTCTCCAAATGCTAGGGATGAAAAGATTTACTAGTCCAGTGTTTATGTTTGATAAATTAAATATGAAAACTTGTAATATGAAAATTGCTCCTACCTATACTGCCTAGTGTGCGGTCAATACAAAGACACCGTAAGGGCAATTTGTTGGGAAAAAAAAGCATTTAGTGTTCTGTAAAGAATACAACATGCAAGAAATTCATGAGAGGTCCTGGGGTAATGCTGTGAACCCATTGCTATTTTCTGGTTGTATCTGCAGATGTCTTCTGCTCTTGCCAGCAATCCTTGGTTAGGCAGCTGAACATTACCTAATTACCTGTTGAGACTTGAACACCTAATTGTACAGTTAGCATGCCCAGGAGGCATGGGCAGCCAGTTGGCTTTGGGTCACACCCTTCTATTCCAGCCTCTTTCTGAATATCCTCTGGATTTTTCTGCTTGTACAGTATGTTATATATGTTTGTATGCATGCATGTAACTCTGGACAATGATGATGGGAAGTTTGCTACATAAAAACAAAGCAATTTGAATCATTCACTGCAAAGTGAGGCCATTGCTCATATGGGAGGCTGAATTGTAATTTTCACTGTCACCGTGGCTGCTAAACTAAGAAGTGATTGTCACTGGCCCCAGAGCCTATCATTACAGTCAGTCGAAATGACCCTCCCCAAAAGAGCCATGACAGAGTAATGGAAGGTGCCAAACATTGATTCGGCCCCTGCTCGGACCGCTAGTGCACCCGGAGAAGTATAGATGTCAACGAGTAAAAGCCCAGAATATGGCAATATCTGATCTAGCCATGAGTATTTTATAGTATCTGTGCAAGCTGTGCAAGGAGATTTAATCTTAATATGTTAACCTTCTTGTTTTTTTTTTTTTCGGGAGTGCTATGTAAGTACAGTACATGATCTCAATTTTCTTTACAGGAAACAGATCTATTCAAACTGATAATCCAATACTAGTACACTGATCATGACAAGAAAAAAATATAAATGAAACACAAAACTAACACTATATATGCATTAACATCCATAACCAAGAGGCTATTCTGTAATTTTATGTTTGTTGAGTAGCTCGCCACCATGGCATCGTGCTTGGCTAATGAGGCCGATGACTAAATAGATTACTTAAACAAAAGCGTTCGGGTAAAATGATATCAAGCTGATATGACAAAGCAGGCTGCTAACGGGAGGCCTAATTTGTGCCTGCCCCTCTCTTTAACTCTCCTGCCATCTGGTTTAATAGATGCTGCGGGCTCACTCTGTAGCCCCCTGTCATGCACCCATGCCTTCCAGCATGGAAGATCTTCGTGGGAGATAAGCACAGCGACAATGTAACAGGTTCTGTCAAAGTATTTAATCATTATGTTGTGCTAATTTGTAAATTATGAGAAAGTGTTTTTCGGGGAAAGGAATATGTGAACACCTCTTAGGTTAAATCCTGAGGCACGGTTTATAATCTTTTCACAGCACCAGTTATCATATAGCAAGGGAGACAGTTAATTTGTGTGTAGAAAAGTAAGAACAGGGATTCCTGTCATTTGATGAAGCAGTAACTTCTGTGAATTTTAAGTGCCTGTCATTTCTTCTGGGTGTGCAATTTGTGATTGTGAGTTGTTTAAAGTTTGATCTGATCCAGAAATTTTGTAAAATCTGAATGTGATTTTTATCGTGAGCATTCAATTTTTTTCGTAATTATTTTTGGCCAGAGCTAGAACACAACTCCACAAATGCCAAGATTTTGACGTTCCTTTCTTCCCGTTCCCAGTGTTCTGCTTCAGCTGCACCAGTGACTTCATCTATCAAAATCTAGCATTGCATGCAACTATTTCAAACATGCAAATG
Organism: Gymnarchus niloticus; assembly: GCA_009936485.2. NCBI lineage: Eukaryota > Metazoa > Chordata > Actinopteri > Osteoglossiformes > Gymnarchidae > Gymnarchus > Gymnarchus niloticus. Next base: position 11,066 of record JAACJT020000882.1, on the reverse strand, counting down.
AAAATTAATAACAGCACCATAACAACACGTCATATAAATTCAATAATGCGTAATGTAATCAACCGAAGGAAATAAGTGCACGATAGACTAGCTTTAATACATATAACGTCGTGAATTTTGATCAAACAAAATATTAAATTCGGTGCGGCATGGTGGCTCAGTGGTAGCACCATCACCTCAAACCTCTGAATTTGATAAATGTAGAATGTTTTTGTGCACATGCAGATTTTCACCTTATTCCTTTGATCTTGGTGCAAAACGTAGGCGGCATGCAGGTATGGAACTGTCACAACAAAGGATTAGTGTTGATGAAATTCTAAACTCAGGCTTTATACCCGTCGCCAACTTTCCAAAGGCACGTGAGTTAAAAAGCATTAATGGTTGAAGTGATGATGTTATTTATGAGTGTGATTATACAAGTGACGTAGCTTGGAGAATCGTGTCTCACTCTCTATGTTTTATAGCTCACATTTTTCAAACAGAGCATCACTGAAAGTCTTAAATTCTTTCAGATGTGCATTGCTGTAGAATTTTCTCATGTGACATGTCCTGACCATTCGTTTCTTTTGATTAAAGAACCAAAAATGTGCCTTAATTGGGCAACAGAGTGAAAGTCTTATCAGCAGGTTTACTTTGGTAACCGAGATTAGAGGCCAATCAATCTTTTCCAGGTTTTAACGGCAGATGACTGGGGACATGACATTTCCATATTTTTCTCCAGAACAGTCAGCTGAGCACTGGGATGCTCTAATGAGGGCAGTAACATGACTTTGGTGGTGTCAACACTTACATTTTTTAATAATCTTTAAAGACAAAGGATGAAAAACAAGCTGAAGTTCACAGAAAATTCAGAGTAAACAGTGAAATGATTTAATGCATCAGTACATCCATCAGAAGGCAAGACAGCTCTATAGTTTGTGGTCTTAATTCGCAATGCACCCTGGGAGAAAAACCTCAGTACAATGTGAGATCAGTTCGTTCGACTTCTTAATTATTTGTTTTTATTCCATCTATCTTCATGTATATAATTATCTCCTTAACATGCCCTTTTTCCTGCAAATCGCTGACATACAACAAGCCGTTTCGTTTCCTCAGAAAGCACTGAACGGAGAACTCTTTGTGGGTTCTGGCAATGTTGTTTTGCATATTTTGCCATGGAATTTGTCAACGTTTAATTAGAATCATATATGTATAAGGTAGTACAACACAGCCCTGTAATCCTGGTGCTGGAGTCACATGTTGTTGAATGACCCATGGTTTCCTTTGCTGAGAAGCGGCTAACTCTGATGGACTTGTTGGGGGATGCCAGAGGCATGTGATGCCCATTAAGACTGTCATAAATAAGCACAGCAGCTGTCAAAATAAACATCAGGTAGCAGGAAGTCACTGAGATGCACCCCTCCTCCTCTCAAGCCTCCATCAAAGCATGCCACGAAAGACTTGTTGAAGTTAAAAGATTACATCTTGGGAGGGAAGAGGTACATAATTCGGCTGCCCAACACAACCCATTATGCACACTTAGCCCAGTCCGTCCCATGTGAAGCTAGTCAGGCACGGCCCAGATTGGCACTGTACTGTATATGAGGTGTAAAATGAAATAGTAGATACGGAGGCCAAGTTTCTGTGGTGCAGCTGAGAGGGGGACCTCCGCTTGTCTATGGAGCATTCGGGGAAACATGGGCCATGCTGTCCTGTGATTCAGATCGAGACACAGAATTATACCTGCTTCAGAAACAGGAGCCAAAAAACCATACTGTTGTGATGTAGTAGAAAAAAAAGTTTTGAATTGGTCAGGCCAACTCCATTTGGACAGTGGAGCAAAGACCAGCATTTCATTTTCACGGGGGCACATCCCCTGACTGGCAGATAATAAGAAACAAGAAACCAAATACTGACTTTATCTTGAAGAGCACACTTTACGAGATTATTTATAGGAAACCTCAGGGCAGATTAAGACAAACACCAGAGATGGGGTCACGTGATCTGACAAACAAAGAAAAAGTCAGGTCTGCTAATGAGGACACTGATGAAATGACTACAGCGCTTTGCTTCCGAGAACATGGGTTGGACGTCATACCTTCATCTTGGTGTAAATATGAAGTGTCCCCCTCCCATTTTGAAGTGAAATGCATTTCGCTTCCTTTGACCTACTTTGCCGTTCCAAATGAAAAATTCAGAAAAAAGATCCCAATGAAAGGAGTATACTATAATTAGCCATCTCTGTACATGGGTATATGGAGGAAGGTGAAGACACGCTTATAAGGCCCAGCACTTTAGCAGAAGAATATCCAAGGCACACTGACAAGGTCCAAGCAGGGGTCCAAGCAGGCCTTCAGGGCAAGGCCGATCGATTTAATGACCGGCACCTCTTTTGACAGCTTAGTGGAAAGATGTTTCTGACAGAGTCAGTTAGGGTAAAATGTAGAAGCTACATGAAGCCTTGTCACTCTGCCAGGGAAAAAAAAACAACAACAAATAAGGAATTTCTTGTTTTTCTGTTCCCTTATCTTGGCATAGTCTGATATTTTTACATCATGGTTTTTTGTTTTCATATCATAACATTTTCTTCACCCAATGAGTATCTTTGAATAAAGGCATTCCTCTGGTCCACATTCCACCCCCAGTGTACCCCTTGAATTTTTTATTTTTTGGAAGATAGTTAGAGAAAAGGAACAAGGACCAATGTTGTGTCCCGGGGAAATGCTTCGTTGTGGCTGTGAGTGGGAAAATGTGTCTTCAACATCTCAAGAAGTTCTGGACTAGTATGAATTCATAGAACCAGAATGTAATATTGAAGGAACATCAACAGCAGGCAGAGCTTTCAATTTATACTTTTTTTGCTTTATTGTTTTTGTTGTTGACACTGCATTTCAAGAGCATGTATTGTCTGTTTTGCTCAGTCAGGCAATTTTCTGATATTTTGTTGCTGGTTTTATGTAAGAGATGAACTATTTCTTTTGAAGTATGCTTGTGTCAGTTGATATTGTCATGAGAAGAAATACCATTTCAATAGATAAAAATAATTTTGCTAGGCAAAAAAGTAAAAAAGGAGCAGTAATGGAAGAATATGACAATAATATTGGCAAAATGTTTTAATGAAAAAGAAAAACAGCCCCATTCCAATTTTGGCTTTTCACACCACCTTTTTAATATTTTTGTTATTTTTCTAGTCTAATAATAATCCTACAGCATTCTACATTAAGCCTTTTGGTCCAGCCACTTTTGAAATGGTGCTGCATAAAACAAAAGGGAAGAAATGGTTGAATTTTAACGTCCAAAATAAATAGCGAACAGACACAATGGTACTGGCACAAAACCGTAGCTGGCAGACATATCCTGAAACCATCCTTGCCCTGTGATGTCTACAAACCACCCCAACCACTGAAATCATAAAGAAAATGCTGGCTATGAAACACTACCTCTCATCAGTCTCTGATAGTAACGATGCCAGCCTTAGGTGTTTTCAGGGCACCACCTTGACCTACGTAGATCAAAGAAGGTGCTGAGCATCCAGAGAGATGGGGTGAAAAGGGGAATCCGAGGAACTCAGAGGAAACCATCAGGCAGAAACCCTATATGGGTTTTTGGGGCGTCCAGTGTTTCATTGCAGAGTGGTAGCTGTTTTGGCAGCTCGTACCGATAGATGTGGACATGCAGTGGTCTGGGTTAAGAGGAGATCTTTCTCCTCAGGAGGTTTTTGCCTTGTTGTGGTATTGTATAGCTCTTATTCCAGTGCTACCTTTCTCTTGTTACCGGTCCCTCATTGGATGCTCAGCCCAGCTGCACATATACCTTAGCTAGTCATTTCATACTTTATACTTGCTTCACTCTACCTCTCTTTGGACAATCATGACTGCTAAATAAATAAATGTAAATTGTTGCCTAATGGAATTTGGTAGTCCTTGGCCTTATTTATTTACTTTTTTGCAAAATTACATGTGCAACAAAAATATTGCTGGGCTCATGGGCATACGTCCACCATACCCGTGTACAGACATCAAACAGACATTAGGTTTATGTTTTTGCCTCAGTGCCTTCTGAGGCTCATGGCAATTTCCCAGGCCGTGAAATGACCAGACGAAGCCAAGGGTAGCACAGAGTTCAGCGTTTTACTGCCACTCCGCACAAGCAGGAGCATCTGCGCTCTGAGCTGAGCTTGGCAGAGTCTGTCCCATGTCCTTCCAGCTTGGCGTTCCACTTGTAGACGTGGCTGTAAACGGCCATGATACGCTCAGACCCGAAAACTGCTTCTGAAGTGCTGTGCTGGTGACATTAACATGCACGCCTCTTCGGGAGTGAAGATCGACTAGTCAAGTGAAATTCCAGCTGACATCACATGTTCTGTCTCCTCTCGTTACAAAGGATTTAGTGTACGGCAGAGGGATAAATAATTTACAGAAAGCCCCCCTAGTCCTTTACAAGGAAAGAAGGAAATTAAAAGTGAAATGAATCTTAAAGGAAAGAAGCAGATCAATATGGTGAACAAAGCTGAGGAAGGGCTGCTCGGGCTTCGACAGAAGCAGCGGTAATGCAAGAGTGGCCAGGAGGAGAAATGGAATACAGTGATGCTAAAATGACAGGAAGCAGCCAGGAAAGCATATCGACATAAAAACAGAATTAAGCATCAGGCCCTGCTGAAAACCCCACATGCGCTGGCCTTCCGCAAATGCACAGCTGTATTGTCGCTCCACCACTGCTTGCTACATGAGGGAGCCATGCGCCTTCCTGATGGTCAGGCACAATGAAAGCCATTGTGATGGGGACAGCGACCGCAAACCACCCACTGTCTGTGGTGGACTTGTGACCCCAGAAGTGCAGAGTCACAAGTGACCACTAATGAGCTTGTGAATCGGGGGGGCTCCAGACTGCACATTCAAAGATAGTTTGATTGCCTAGGTGGTTATTATAAAAATGCTGAACAAAATAAGAATCCCCTTATGATGGACAAAATCTTGATGGAAAAATTCACATCTACAAAAAAAATAATATACAAGATAATTAGGAATAAAAGAGCAAACATCCTTCACAGTTTTCTTGATAATCTTAACCCTTAGCTTGTCCGCTAATACTCCCTGACTGTCGACTGAAAGTCACATGTCTTGGACAGGAAGTGCCCTGAGGTGGGAGCCATGTCACTTCCTGTGATCCACCCTTTCTCCATTGAATACACAGAGGTTAGCAATAATTCTCCCCATTTGAGAATGCCTTACAAGGAAAGGAATGCTTGACTATTTGAAAAACAACAATCAATTACACAAACAAATCTGTCACCTCTGTCATGTCACCCCATGAGGGAGACAAGCATGCTGTGTGACTGACTGTTGAAACAAATTTTTTTTTGGCTCTGCATGCAATATTTCTGTCATCTGGTTTTGCTCATGTTTGTTTAAATGGATGAGTGATTGATATGAGCCAGTAGGTAACATTTCAGTTTAAATAGAACATTCAGGTTCTTGTGGTACGTGCTTGATCTGACTTCTCTCGGGAAATGCATTTAAATGGATCAAAAAATAATAAGTCACTTCAGAAAAAAAGCATGTGATTCATTACAAAATTTTCTTTGGAACCTTCAGATCTCAGAGGCAGATACCCCTAGCAGCTGGTTTATCTTGATGTTCTCATAGTATTAAAGCGACACATAACGAACTTAAAGAAATAAGGCAAAGATTTAATTGTATAGTGTAAATTCTTATCTATGCGTTCAGAATAATCTTTCACGCACTCTTTAAAAGTTCCAAAGACACAGATGGTCACTGTATATCTTCTCTCCATTGGATTCTCTTTGAAAACTTTGATAACAGGCTAAACAGACACAAAGCAGGTTCCTTAATGAAGTAGAAGCCATTCTAAATCATGGTGAGGGATGCCTAGTGTTGGAGGTGCCGTGCTTGTCAAAGACTGCATTGGGTGGGGTCTACCTGCTTATGAGTCACTGGACATGTTAGGCGCTGCAGTGACTGTCATGGCAGAGCTGCAGATATTACTGTCTGTGCCTCTTGCTTCCCTTTAACATGGGAGATCCTGCTTGGCTTAATCAATACCAAAGACAAGGTAGCAGGAAGTCTTGCAGCTCTCTTCTTAAAAAACCTCCGGAATAAACATTTCCCCTCACCCCCACAATGCTTCACTTTTAGAAACTAATTCAAAGAAAGTTGGAAAAGCACTGGCAAAGCATCTTGCTTTAAACTCACATTACAGTGGTACTAATATGATGATTCCTCTGATCTTATTTTTAAAATATAAAAGTACTTTGAAAATGCTAGACGATGAAATTTAGCAGCTCTGGCACATGGAAGTTATTCTCTAGTGCATGGATGAAATATTACAAATGTCGCCTTGATTTAGTTAGAAACGGGACTGCGTGTGATGACAGGTTATACAAACCGAGCTCAAAATGTGGCTTTATTCCTTGAAGCATTTGACAGATTGTCAGTCAATTTGGGATATTATTATAAGTAATTATATGGAAACATGAGGCATTTGATCATCTGAGAACATTTTACAATCTGGCCAGTCCTTTTAGCTGGACATTACATTTTTTAACAGGTCATCTTTATTATTAGAAAATTCTGCTGTCATCAGTGTCATCATCTAGATTTTTTGCATGTTAATGAAATCATTTTAGGAAGAATACACTCATATTTCTTACCTAAGGTCTTGTTTTGCCCATTTTCTCCTCATTGCAACAATCACGCATTCTTACGCTGTGCATTTCTCACATCAGGTCAGACTGGACCGTGCTGGAGAGGTACAGAACTGCGTCTAGAACAGAGAACCTCACTGGGGGTTCTGCTCAGTACCAGCAAAGATCTCAGGAAAAAGAGTATTGCTTCTGGGTGAAATTGTTTTAGCCATTCATATATGCGTGCACATGTGTAAGGGTGAGTGTGTGTTGTGAATTTTGCCATTATCACTATAATATTGTTGGTGCAAATGTTTTTTTTCTTTGTCAGAATCGTCTTTATGTGCTTCTATCAAACCTCATTTTGCAATGTGCCACGCATAAAATGATCACTGGCTGCAGAAAATGCACATCTCACGTTGCAAGCAGTTGCTACTATAGCTCTCAACTACCGAGGACATAATTTCACTGCAGGTGACCGACGTGGACAGTGAAACCAGGTAGTTGTCCATCAAGTGGGGCTGTGTTGGCTGGGAGTTCAGGGCTGCCTACCGTTGGCTGCAGCCTGTTGCCTGGCAGAACTGCGGAGACTGTGACTGGCCTGACCCTGCCGACTTTTCCGATTATGCAGCTCCACAGTCGTTTCAAGGTAATTACTTCCCATACTTGCCCTAATGCTGTAACCCCACCTCCCAGGGTGGATTAGTGACTTGCATACAGACTGCACTGTGTCACAGTGCTTTATCAGAGCAGGCTATACCCAAAAACTATATTCAGTGCTGTATTTTGGGTACCTGGCTATTTGTCAGGTATGATTTCAGAGCTGGTTGCAGAGTGGGATCAGGTACCTGTGTTGGTAGCTTACATAGCAGACTCAATCCACATTCATCTCTGCTTTTAGGAATTGATGGCTACAAGTTCATTTTGCAAAAGGCCACTGAAAGTCTGGCCCGCTAGCAGAGGGAAATGCCATTTGACTCATTTACCCCGTAGGCTGGTGTCCTCTGAGAACCACCACAATCAGTTCCTGCTCCTGTATGTGTCTATCAAAAGGTGGGACGCTTGTAAAAACGATGGTCACTGTGGGTAATGTGCACTGAGATGCTCTGAGGCCCTTACTGGGATTTAAGGCTAACAGGCTTTCTGACTTTTGACCCGAGCCCAGTTGTATAAACAGTGTTTTGTTTCTTTGAAGTAGCTGAGATGGAATGACTAGACAGGGTGTTGACCTTTATAGCACAAGTACTTGTAAATGCTATTTCATTCATGCTAAAAGAAAAATCTGCTATACCACAGACTGTCAAGGAAAAAATGATGGCATTCATTTGTTTTAGGTAGTTTTTTTCTTTATGTACAACTAATGAGGCACAATATGATAACAATTAATCAGTCTACTCAAACTGTAACCATTTTTCGCCTGCAAAATATTGCAACATTTGTACGTGTGCAATCTGTTGCCTTAAATTCTCACAAACAAACAGATTTCGTCTCCTCCACGTCCATATTTATCCAGCATGAGCTCACTGAAACTCCTAGGTAACAGCGCAGTATCCATGGCAATATGCACTAAAACACATTGGATGAGAAGAAAATTCAGGACCTAATATGGAGTTCTCTGGGGTAGCTTAATTCATGTTGTATAGGAAGGTTCAGCCTGGGCTTACTTGTTCTGATAACATACCTCCATGTTTATTTATTAGTGGTTTTCAGAATCAGATCTTTAATTGCATACCTGAGTTTTTAAATCATATTGACTTCTAGCCATCATTCTGTCTGGAAGACCTTAATGATGTAGGAGCATACAGTGACAGCTTCTCTTTCACTAAAACATGGCGACTTTTGTCTGGAAGCAATGTGTTCCTATGAATTCATTTAAATGCTAATAAGCATCCGTCGTTTTGGTCTCAATTAACCTGTGCGAGTGTGTAAACCATGCTTCAATTTCATCTGGGAAACGTGGCCTGGATCCCACCTAGGCGGTGCTTCGTTAAAACAGTCCCGTATTACTCACCAAATAAGAAGACTTCAGTCTGTTGAGGCAGGCTCGGAATAAAAGGCATTGTTAGTGCAGCATTAGAATATAAGTTGGGGGGTCTTGTATTGGGGTGCACTTGTATCTGCTAGTCAGAGCAACATATGCTACATTCAGTGATGACCCAGAAGATTAAGCCCTGTGTTCTCTGACAGCCCATGACTGTTCTGATCTTCCTCGTCAATCTGTCTTGCAGCTTAAGAGCATTTGTTTTGCCTTCAGCTTCTCTGGCCTTCTGATGACTGGGGGACAGAAGAAAGAGCCACTTTCACTGCATTCTGCTACAGTATGAATCTAGACCTTCCGGGAAGAGCCCATGACCTGGCCAGCCAAACACCCACTTTAAAATCTTCGTCTTCATTGACGTTCTGTGAACTTAAGTCGGCATATCATGCTAAAAGGCAACGATATGAGTCCTGTCAGAAGCTCACATGAGATAAAAACCGATGGACTCTCAGGGATGAGTAGTTAACTGGCACTTAGATCTTTTGAGACTGCTTAGTGAGTCTTCTGCTGCATGGTCATTGCAAATCTATGATCAACGGCCAGTGAAAATCGGCCAGGAAAATTTAAATGAGAAATGACGACATGCAATGAAGTGCAGGCGGCGTAGATTGGAGAGTTCGAAAGAGGTCAGCTCCATTACATCACATCCTATTCAGACCCAGGTCATAAAAACTTGAATAAGAGATTATTGAATTTTATCTTAAATTCCATCAACAGATGTTTCTTTTTTCTGGGGGTGGGCCGGTGAGGTTTTGGAAGACTGGAAGGGATGGTTACATGGATACTGCTTCATTTGAGGTCCCCGAGTGGGCAGGGGTGGGGGGTTTAATTCTCAATGAGTCTGTGTTTCTTCTTCCGATGTCATATTCATCCCTGAATTTAATGCCCTGTAAATCCATAGGAGAACAGCAATATAAAAGTGAGCTCACATAGTTATTTTGTGCTTGTACAGAAATTACTCAGGACTGGAGTAAAACTAAATGAAGTATGTATCATATATGCCAGCTGCTCCAGAGACTGTTTTAGTTTACCTGAAAAAATAACTAAAGTGTCCAGTTTAGTTAACTTTTTACATGAGCCCAATTCTTCAACAGTCTAGGCAAGCCAGACTATATCATTAAGCTGTGGAACTCGATTCATTGACCCTGTAATTTGTCTGGATATAAAATCAAATTCTTGTTTGTTTTTGCCTACCCCATCCCCCACTCAACCCACCATAGAATTATTAAAACATAATATGCAGGGCTGGTCACTCTAAAGCTAGGAAAAGTAAAACTGAAATCACAAACGGAAGCAGAGATTAACAGCCACAAATGTGCAATCCTGTAGAAAAGCCAGACCGGATTACACATACATTTGTCTGCTGCGGGGTAGGTGGATCAATGCTGCCTTAGTCTGGCCAGCAATGGGATAAGTGTAACATACTATGCAGGAAAAATACTACCACCAATGTTACAGTATGTCTTATGCATTTTTTTAATATAGAGAGGCTAAGGTGTTTGTACAGCTGCGCATGGGAAAACTGCCGAAATGTTTAAAACAACAATGGATACATCTTTTAAGGAAGGTGTCACGTCCGCCCCGAACATGAGGCTCTCAAGCAGCTTTCTCAGTGGTCCCCACCACAGGATGCTAGAATTGGTGTCAGAAGTGCATGTGGAGAGTCGGCATTCCGCTCAGCCGAGTGAGAAGCTGGCAGCACGTAGACATGCTATAATTACCAAGAGGCCACAGCCGGGGCACGGCTTTAGATATGCATATGTAATTATTTTAGCGCATCCTTGTATTTTTTCATGTTTTCCTTTAGAACAGGCATTCCCAATGCAGGATGGTCTGTTGGCATATTCCCTACATTTCCTGGGAAATGCCTGAGGCTCATCGTAACATCTAGTGGACGAGAGTGTAGAGGATGGATGTTTGCATAGATCACACGCCATTTTCATTTCACACATACGTTTCATTTGTCTTTGAACTTTTATTCTTCATCAGAATATTTGAAAAGTAACTCCTTCCTTTAAGAATATTAGCCCGTAAAGTATTACTCAGATATGAAGGCCTGCATGAGTTTGATTCGCTTTTCCAAGTGCTCCTAATTAAAAATCAAGCTTATCGACTTCTCGGGTGTGCATTAAATTGTACATAACTCATCCAGGGATGTTAGCATATAGGGCACATGGTTCTGCACTCTGTTATTGCTTAATCAATTGTACTGCATCAAATGCATGAAATGTCACCCACAGAGTCTGGGAGTTCAGCAGGAAATAGAATAGCTGAGAGATAGACTCTCTATTCCAGCTACTGACTGGATCCATAAATGAGAGAGAGACTCTCTATTCCAGCTACTGACTGGCTCCATAGCTGAGAGTGAGACTCTCTATTCCAGCTACTGACTGGCTCCATAGCTGA
>JAACJT020000880.1:0-10764 GCA_009936485.2 Gymnarchus niloticus | reverse complement strand
CATCCTGAAGGTCATGCCCTAGGGACTTAGGGCACACATAAGCAGTGGCACTCATCCAACCTCACCGTGGAGAAGCTCCAGGAGTGACATCCTTTTCCACTGAGTAGGAAACTAGTCAAAGAAAAAAGTGGCTTTAATGGCAGCCGTGGGTGGGATTACTGCGATCTGTCGATCACTACCTGCAGAAACCGGGGGAACTACTCAAGTGGCTGATGGGAAGTGGGTTAAAGCTGGTGTCCCTGACAATCTAACCCAGCACGGGTTCGAAGCCTGACTCCTGGCACTGCTACAGGCAGCTAGTAAACAGGATTACCGAACGACCACAGGCTTCAAGCCAGCTGTGAGCTCAGCTCTCCTTAAAGCTTTTAGACCCCCACACCCCCACTTCTCCATCTTTAGGTCATGGGAGCATTATAAGATGGCTGTGACCTTCCATTCACCTTCCCGCAGCCCTCTCAGTACATACTGGTTCAGTAAAATGTAATCCCCCCGTTACTTTATGCTCCTCTGCTGTCATAATAACTACAAAGGTTCTTCTGTATTCTGGTGAAAGCAGTCACCCACAGGAACGGCTCAGAGATGCCTCCTCCCTCTGGCTCGTTCCATGCTGCAGTCACGTGACCACCTCTTCCTGCCACCTGCCTGAATGAGTGCACAATAATCTTTCAAATGTAGCCCCCGCACGCAGCTATAAAAGAGGGAGAAACTGAGGCTTCAACACGATAAACACCTTGGACTCTGCATAACATAGGTAAAAACAAAACCTTTTATAGTGTTAACAGATTATCTTAAAATGTAATAATTAGAACACAAGTATGCCCTGAATTTATCCAGGGGTAAGTGCTGGCTTTTGGCTGAGCAACCATGAGCAGTCAGAGGTCACCCATCTTCTGCCACCTTGACTGTGACCAACTGAAGCTGATACCAGGTCGGTAACGCTCAGCTTTAGAGAGTGCCAGTCATCCAGGCGAAGGTCGACTCAAGGAGACTCTGTATTGTAAAGGGCCGGCCGTAAAGGTGACAGTGATGCTTGGACGTCTGGCACTGACCGTCATGCTCGATGACGAGGTCCCAGAATCCACTGAATCAACATCCGTCCGTCACCAAAATGCAATCGTCAAACCACAAACATCTCCTCCTGTAAACTTATATACACCTAAAAATCTGACCACAACACTCATTAATTTTCAGTGTTCACGTACGCCCTGGAAAAATCTGCTCGTTTCCACACAGCAATCGGAGCGTTAAAAGTACCTGCGTGCAGGTGAAGCCTCGACATCAAATAAAGACACTTTCTGATGACTTTGTAGCCTGCAGCCATTATGAAACACGATGAATACAGCAAATACATCCGAGTGCGTAAGCAACACTTTTCATTTCCCTGCTGATATCACTGTATTCTGTTTAGTTTATGTCTCAAAATAAATAAAAAAAAATCAGGCAGAAGATGAAAGATCCTCCAGCTTCTCAAAAGACAGAAAACTATTTGTTTACTCCATTAGTCCGCTAGTAACAGAATGAAGACCGGCATTTCTGTAATGAACTGGACAGAATATCCATCCCTGGGTGCGTGGCTGGGCACATCATTTCTTTTGAGGCCATCAGACCTTATTTCCAGGGACTGTATTTATTTTAGCTTTGACTCTGTACAAATCCATGTTTATATTTCCGATGGACGTACATCTTCTGCTTGGATATTCATCGCTGTGACTTCCTCTGTTTCTCGCTCACCCGAAACGCACAAAGGAATTCACGACGTAGAGATACAACGACAATTCCCAAAACAGCTAACGACGTAACACTGGAAAGGGAGAAGGAGGCCATCATTCTTCCCTTCACGACGTTCTTCCAAAGTTCCGCTCGAAAGACTCAAGTCGGTCAGACCTTCAACTCATATTTACTGGCCCCTGTTGACACCAAACAAGCTCATTTCATCATTTCATGCTTACCACTTTGGGCCCCTTCTCAATTAGTCGATAACAAACTAATAAATTAAGACGCAGTGCTTTGCATATACTGGCAAGATAAACACCTGGCTGAGTAATTAAACAACAGCGTCAATTACACATAACTAACCACGAGGCAGATAATCGCACAGCGAAAGCGGATTTGTGGAGTCCGCTCAGTTCCCGACGCCGTGTTTGTTGTTCGGATCGTCTCCCCGAGCATCGTTATGCAAATCCGTACGGAGGTCGCCGCTGGCCGTTAGTGTCCTAGCCGCTACAGCCGTGTGCCGTCATCGCCGGGGGGTTAGAGCGGCAGGTTGCTGCACCGTTCACAGATACGTTATGAATTGCCCCGTCGGGTAAGGTCTTGCAAAATAATGGGCAATCTGAAATGAATGAAGATTAAATGGAACATCAGTGCAAAGCCAAGGGCCTGCACCCCAACGAGCCTCTATTCCATAATTCGACCGGACGGGGAGAACGCGAGACGCTCCTCTCCATGAGTCCGTCCGACGCACATGAGCTTTAAACGGCCAGATCTTTACGGCACATGACCAAGCGGCGAATCATCCAGATTCACGTTGCGGGTACGCACGGCCTTGGCTTTAGCTAACAGATTCTGCGCTGTGAATGGGAGATAAGAACATCTCGCCTCCAAAACCAAAAGAGGAAGATGTACATTTTAGCAGAGGGAGAACTCGGGGGATGACGCGCGATGCAAATAATGGAGCAAGACGCCAAGCTCGCTAAAGATCACCAGCGAGGATTAACCAATCACAAGCTCCGAATGAGGAACGCGGATAAACAGGATAAACACATGAAGATGAATCCTTTCCAAGTGCAGCACGGCTCCTGCTTCCAGGAGTGGCAGCGTGGTGGGGAGCTTCACAAGCTTCTAGGTCAGTCACTTACCTCGTAGCATCAATGCTACTCGCATCATGCCCCTGTTATTCAAAACTGCGCCTCCTAGAGGTGGTCCCGTTAATCACAGCAACCCCTTTATCAGAGAGAGCAGCTTATAGCGGAGAGAAGCATGTTAGGATATCTCTGGAATGACCTGCGACCAGTGACCAAAGCTTCCACTGTGCAGGCACACATGCAGTAAACGCGTGGCCATGAGCCGATGCTGAGGGATCTCAGAATCACTAAAAAGGGTAGCAGCTAAGCCATGTGACCAAACGCCTGTACTGCAGTCTGCTGCGACAGCTCATCCAGAGCTTCATGCTGTGCACTTAGGGGATGTAAGACGACTGTGGACATAAGATTGCGGCCGCTGTCTACCTAATGACAACTATTCTTCGAATGCAGCTCTTTAGGATTCACCATGTTCGGTCTGGTTCTGACCCGCCCTTCTCACCGCCTGAGTCTGCATCCCTCTGGTTGCCGAAGGCCAGGCATCTGTTTGGGTTTTTGAAGCCCCGGCACCATTTGTGAATCTCGCCGCCCCCCCTCCATCCCAGGCAAACCCCGCTGCGACCACGGCGGTCAAAAGCATCCCCGAGGCCACCGTCCACTCTCCCACGTGTTACGTACGTTTGAATCGGTGCGTTTTGTGCCTAATGAAACGTGAATCCTGTATTCTGATTACTTAGATCACTGTGACACTCGATGACATGCCAAGGGTCCCACCATCCAGCAGCAGGGAGTGATAAAAAAACAACAAAGCACCTTTTGAAAAGATTCTTCGCAGATCATCTCCAAGACAAAGTGAATACTAGATTGGCCTTTAAGTAGTAAAGGCTAGCAGCGCCTCCGACAGAGCGTGACCGCGGTCCTGCCTGATGACCTGGATTTCTGCTGATATCCACCACCAGGTTCTGTGGCATTGGGTTGTTTTCGTTTTGTTTGCTACTTCGCTCCATCGCTTAAACACGAAACGCACAGCAGGCTAAACCTGCACTCCTCCAGTAATTAAAGCCGCCTCTATTCCAATCACATTGCACTTTTAATCAAATTAGTTGACGACATCTTCGTTCTGAGGTCCGCACACCTGTTTACGGCATTTTTTTTTTTTTAATTTGTACTTCTTTCGGAATCTGTTCGATCCCACAGCCTCCTTCGACACGTCCATCCCGTTTCTCACACGGCTTCTCGATTCACAGTGTTCACACACGTGTGTTCGGAGAGGATGGGGCCTCACTTCTGCTCACGTTCACGGCGACGCGTCCTCCCTCTCGAGTGCCGTGCCACACCAGCTCCGCTCTCACACATTTCCGTGTGTCCCATCTAAACGTCAACGCACAAGGACACGGTGACCCATCCTGCGGTTGAATTATATATAGATGAAAACCCTTCCTTTCAGTAAGTACAACTTCTCAACAAAAAAAAAAAATAAATTGACAGAATGGGGACACGGGACGGTGTCTTCATACCCTGCCGTGCCCCCCAGCCCGCTACCTAATCCTCGGACTTCCTCTGGAATAATTTACATCAGGCAGTTCTGACACCTGTCCTGATGCATGACCTCACAGCCACAATGAGGTCAGATTCCCGTTCAGGCAGCCTGTCATCCTGGTCGTGTGGATGACGGAGGATGCAGACTCAGGCATGAGTAAGAGTGCCGCATGCTCCTGTCTAATGGGGTTTAGTCCTGCACCATGTTATCAAACTGGTGGAGATCACATTACTGCTGTCAGCGAAATAACGTCTCCGAATTTCAGACCGACTCAATTCTACCCATAATGCCTTCTTACATCCGGGGCAAACCGAGCTTCCCCCTCCAGTCAGGTACACATCGCCCCACGCGCCTGGCTGTGACGTCCTGAGCCCATACTTGAGGGTGGGGTAGCCGGGACCAGCAAAGGTGAGTCAAAATAAGTGAGACACCTTCGGCCGGAGGAAGAGGAAGGAGGGCCACATTACCTGCAGTCGGCAACGTTGGTCCCACTGATGCCGTCGGACACGTGGAATCGCTGATGCCGATTGATATCCATAATCTCAATGCAGCCCGTGTAGTTGGAGAACGGTTCAGCACCCTAAAGGAGAGAACGCAATATCACTACCCAGTTAGTAAAGACCAAGGAAAGAAGTGCAAAGAGAAGCCGGAAAAGTGGCGAGGCCCGGGACAACATTCCCAACACCAGCGTTGGGAGAGCGAGCGCGCTTCACCTCCGTCTCCTCCATCTCATCACGGCACCTTGGCAAGCCACGCGTGTGCCGCAGGGTGACACCACTTTAGCCAAAGGCCTGGTTGCCTCTATGTCTCCTTGTGTCTTTCACATCCAGCATTCTCTCTAACGCTGCCTTGACCTTTGCTGAGCCACCAAAACTGTTCATTTTAATAGCATATTACAGTACTTCAAAAATACTTCACATTTCAATCACGATATTTCCACCTAAATTGTTTCCCTACTTCCGCTTCCAATTCAGCGACCGGGTTCAGTGATTTACTTAATTTTGTCGGGAAGTTTGGAGCAGAGGATGCCAGGTGAAACTGTGATTGACACATCTGGTCACTCCACATGGCAAATCAGCCGGTGCCACGTGGGAGGGCTGAGTGTTCATTGGAGGAGACCTGACAGACTCTGTAAGTCGTCTGGTACGTAAGAGTCCGAAGCCAAACGCTACCAGTCCACTGCCAAATCTGTAAACAGCCTGACCCAGCTCCAGCCAGGCAACGGCAAGCCAGCTTTCACCTTGCTATAGCATTCAATCTGTGCCTAGGGAAGCAGCCTCATTCAGACCGCGCTGCTCAGAATGGCATTTTTCACAAAATTGGTTTTTACATGCTTTATTAACCTGGTCCCATAGAGCATATTGGGGAAATAATGTCTCTGAATTTCGGACCGACTCAATTCTACCCATAATGCCTTCTTACATCCGGGGCAGACCGAGCTTCCCCCTCCAGTCAGGCGCACATCGCCCCACGTGCCTGGCTGTGACGTCCTGAGCCCATACTTGAGGGTGGGGTAGCCGGGACCAGCAAAGGTGAGTCAAAATAAGTGAGACACCTTCGGCCGGAGGAAGAGGAAGGAGGGCCTCCCCTCGACTCGTCTGCGACACATGCCAACTGCACTGCAATTATTAATTAACAGAGCGTTGGGCACGCTGAGCAGCCTGGCATTTGTTCAAAGGCTGGAGCCGCAGCGGCTATAAGCACATTCCTCGTTATCACGGAGGGTTGGATCCGCATGGGCGACGTGGCGATCGCCTGAATGGCCTCACCGGCCCGCCGACGGCATAGCAGGGCTGTACCGCCGCAAACGTGCTCAGTAACTCTAATCAAGCAGCTGGGGATTAAATATGTTAATGTTACAGCAGCCGCCAAAATCCAGACTTTACCGCCATTCTTTGTCATTAAAAGTCACGGCCTATTTTTTTTCCTCCCCAAAGCCACAACGCCCACG
This sequence comes from Gymnarchus niloticus, assembly GCA_009936485.2. Lineage (NCBI taxonomy): Eukaryota > Metazoa > Chordata > Actinopteri > Osteoglossiformes > Gymnarchidae > Gymnarchus > Gymnarchus niloticus. The sequence goes on along the minus strand of JAACJT020000880.1, from coordinate 4,472 downwards.
TCATTTGTACTCATCGCTGCTATGCAATCACAAACATAATTACAGCAACGTTACAAATACGTTTTGATATGCATCATTGCTAGTAGACAACATGTGAACCCTGAGCGCTCCATCACCTTAACACCCTACCATTCCGTCCAAGATCAAGGGACGAATTAATCCATGAACAAACACCCAAATCTGAGGGCCCCCATGAGCTTAATCATCCCTAAACGGCAAAGTCCTTCTGAAAAACTCCGATATATAATTTCACAAACAAATGATTTTAAGAGGAACGTGAGCACGCACGGCTCGGTGGCACTGTCGTCCAGGAAGGGCCTGATGTGTGGGGATGCCGGAGGTGAATGAGCTCATCGTTAGAGTAAAATGGTTACTGACGAGGCGAGGGGGGCAGCGCCAAAATGGGAAGGATTTACTGGCTCTGGAGTTTGTGGGAGAGATCTAATAAAGAGATCAATAAGGGGGGATTACTCTGCGGCAGTTAAAGGGACATTTCAGTGGAAGAGGCCCAGCACATGACGTTGGGTCTGCTCTGTGTCACAATCCCCCCCAGAATTCTGAGCGACGCCTTGTCGGCCTTGGTGATCTTCTGAAAAAATGGCTTCGCTGATGGACGAACAGAAAGGTGAAGCCTTTCTACCCGACTGACAACAAACTGAAGCATCCATCTCAAGTGAACCATGTGTGACTAATAAGGAGCTGCATGCAAAATGCTTAGCACAGACCACTCGGTTTTTAAAATATTCCATTACGTGTGTTTTAAGGCGTCATAAATTTTAGAAGAATTCTTCCTCTGCAGTCACTGCCATGAAAAGATATCTCAGTATCTAGCCAGCACTTAGAGGCAGAGAATCGGATTTTTCAATCAAGTTTCCAGTGGCCAACACTTCAGTTGAGATCAAAAACGAGAGCGAAGCAGTTATTGGCTTTTTTTTTTTTTTTTTAAAAAAAAAAAACATATTAATTTGAAGTATTTTCAGAAGCAATAATGATACAGACTCTGGTGTGTAAAATTCTGCTCAATTCAATGCCCAGGTCAGCTTGTCATGGGTGATCATTTCTACTGTGGAATTAAAACTGCACCCAATTACAATCTTTTTCTAATTGCCCTGTGCAAACTGGCAAATTGGAAACGTATATAAAATGTTTCGCGACTCATGAATGACACCTCTGTGTATTGTGCTCATAATGAGAGCAGAATCTCATTTCAAGGCCTTTTGGACACTCTGGCTGCATTAATATCCATGTGGACGTACACAAGCTTTGCTGTTGCATCTTCTCCTGCTGAAAGAGTTACGCTGGTTTGCGATGACCTCCTGCAGCCAAACCCTGGATATCACACAAAAAAATCCTGCTTTGTCGGGGGCGGGACAGCGGAATACATCACAAGACGAGCCCACATAACGACAGTGAAAGTGAACATCGAACGTTCGGAGAGGTAAGGTGTAGAAGAATGAGCTATTTTAATAGTGCATAGACACTAGAGTACCACCAGGTGCTGGGAGAAGCCTCAGAGGCCGTAGAGGGTCCGCGCAGAGACACACATTCTCCCGTCACAAGCTCCTAACTGCTTAATGTACGATGCCTTCTCCGGGAACACATCTGAGTAATCCTATTCACCGCAGCTCCTTTCTTTCCGGGCCATTCCATCAGCATCCCCACGAGGCTGCCCAAATGCACCATGGGACAGCATGCGACCGTAGGAATGAAAGAAAGACGCCGGGCGTTTTCCAAGGTTTCGGGTGCCGGGAAGCCTCGGTTTATTGCGGGCACAGTGCTGGCCTGTGCCAGCAAATCCATCTCATTACCGTGGAATCACATGGGATGAACGATAGAGGCTGGGGGGGGCACACAGGGGCTGCAAGCTTACCTGGACCGGCTGACGGCTGAGAGGCATGCCACCTACGAGTAGACGAGTGGTCTGCCGTCCTGCAAGCCCCACCCAGGCGCTGCTGGGCCCGCTTCTGACTCGTCTGTGGCCAAAAACGGTCACCTCCGCTTCACAGGGGGCCACCCGCTGCCTGGGGAAACAGGAAGGAAACGGAATACGTACTGAACATATGGTTTACGGTGAAACGGTGTCGGGAACATATGTAGAGATTTAATAGTCGGTCAATTCCGTCGTTTTTCTCTGAGTATTAGGTTTAACTGCTGTGGTTAACTTGAGCGCCGAGTCTATCTGGTCCTGGTCTTCGATTATCTGACTTACTAAACGGTTATGAATACTGGAGATAAGGCCTCTTCCAGGCTTCATCACCTGCTTCATGACATCTTCCTGACCACAGCTGTATACAGCTGGTTCAGACCCCCTGCCTTTTTAATGCCTGCTTTGTCTTGTTTTGGGAGTCAAACCAAAAACAGGTTGTACTCGCTGGGTATTAATGAATGCTGTTTCCATGGATACAGGAGATTTTCCATTTAGAAAAAAGAGGGATGACCTGAGAACTGGAAAAAATATGTAGTTATCTGACACGAGTGAGAACAGGCATTTATACCGGAGGTGTAATGACGATTCATGGTCAGATAAAACTACTCCCATTCCCTAGGTTTAGTCCTTTTCAAAACTCCTCTGAAAATGACTCGGCTGGGATCAGTGCTTTTAATATATACAGTCTAGAGTCGACATGATGCTTTGCGGCTAGTGTGCTTGGATCTACACACATCACATGGAGAAGCACGAGAGTCTGAACCTGGAACGTTACGATTCAAGGTGCAGAGCAGGCTTTCCTCTTGAAGATATTTAACCAACACTGATTCAGCTGAGAAACACACACACACACACACACACACACACACACACACAATCAACCATGCAAATCACCCAGAACGAAAACCTCCTTCAAAAGAAAACTGAACTGCTATCGTAGATGTAGGTGGTAGGTGGCTGTAGAACAACATGACGTCTAAGAGGTCGGCGAATGATGACTTCAAACGACACGTAACATAAAGCAACTGTGGCGGTGTCTGCTTCGACCCTGTTGTGCACGTCGCATTTTCAGAGACAGGGCAAATGGAGAGGAGTTTTTAGCTCATCCCTCCACTTTCAACACTCCTGAAGCGTCCCTGCATCTTGGGAGATATCCAAAACTAATTCTGCAGCCCCCGCCTCCCCCAAAACAACAGGGGAGGCAGATAATTACCTAAGCGTGCCGATAGGCCTAATAACACACACCTGGAGGGTATTCATTCCACAGATGTGCAATGTACCCCCTACCCAAACACGTGAGCCGAGATCCAGGAAGCAATCTAGCTTGATTTGTTCAGCCAGGAATTAGTGAACTGGAATGTTGCTGGGCTGGGTGCCTGGGGGCAACAATGGGACCAGGGATTGCCGGGGGGGGCAGGCTGGCTTCGGGCTCATAATTAAGGAGTGCTCTGGCAGAGCGACCTGGGCATCCCAGCAGCGGGCTAAAGGACTCCTTGAGACGGCAGTCCCGGCAGACTTCCATTAAACACATAGAAAATTGTCTTTGGCGGTGAGATCTACGAGCAGGGGGCTGGGCATAAGCTGTCCTCCTCCAAGGTGGATCAGGGGCCTGACGGCCTGTCAGCCACCTGTCACGCAAGCGAAGAAAGTAAGCCATCAAAGGCTGCGACAGCGTGTGCCTCTGTTGCATTCTGGGTAATGTGATCAGCAAAAGTGATGGACGGACACAGCCAAGGTGAACGAGGAAGTGGGAATCTGACCAATGAGGATCGTTATTATTTAAGCTGTTCAATGTTTCATCTTCTTACGCAGCAGCGCCCCAAATGCACCAGCTTGTTGATGAAAACACTAAGAGGAATACAGGTTCATTTGGCCTGATCTCAAATCAGCTATCTCAGTACGTATTTTTGCACTTTTCAAAGATTCTTATCCTTATATGCGACACTATCCATTTCATTTTTAACCTTCATGTAAGCCGTTTCAAATGAAGTTCGGCTGTCCATTCACAAACAGACAGACCTGACGTGAGCCGTGTACTCGGTTCCAACATGAACCTGCACGCTCGTGTTCATCCGTCTTGGACCCTCGTCTGGGGTGCAGGAGAAGGCGTACTGAAAGACATGAATTAGCCTGTTAGCTAAGAGCCACTGAGAGCAAAGATGATTGGAGAAAGACAGTGAAATAATGTCTCAAACAGTACAGCAGGTGTCTAAACGTAACCCTGGAACTGATTTTCATTTTGCACATTTCAAAGCTGATATGGTGATATAAGGAAATACCTCTGAAATGTGACATCAAGGCAGTCGTCTCTAATCAGAGGCATAAAGTGCTACACTACGAGACTCCAGCGGTAGTAATATAGCAGCGAAGGACAGGGACAGAGAGAGGTGTACACTACGAGACTCCACCGGTAGTAATATAGCAGCGAGGGACAGGGACAGAGAGAGGTGTACACTACGAGACTCCACCGGTAGTAATTTAGCAGCGAGGGACAGGGACAGAGAGAGGTGTACACTACGAGACTCCACCGGTAGTAATATAGCAG
>JAACJT020000879.1:0-17388 GCA_009936485.2 Gymnarchus niloticus | reverse complement strand
GAGTTTTCTTGGCAAGGATACTGGAGTGGGTTGCCATTTCCTTCTCCAGGGATCACTTTGGTCTTAGTTCTCCGCTACGACCTGTCCGTCTTGGGTGGCGCTACATGGCTTAGCTCATAGTTTCACTGAACTACACAAGCCCCTTCGCCACAACAAGGCAGTGATCCATTGAAGAGGATCTGTATTTTACAACATGCTATATTATATGAACCTGCTCGGTGCAGGCCAGAGGAAGATGGGCTTCCCCCTTGAGTCCGGTTCCTCCTAGGGTTTCTTCCTCCTGAGGGAGTTTTTCCTTGCCAGTGTCGCCTTTGGGTTACTCTTTGGGGACCTTGGTCCTGGGACTATGTAAAGCAGTTTGTGACAGTGCTCTTTGTTAAAGGTGCTATATACAGTCAGGTCCATAAGTATATGGACAGTGACAAAATTTTCATAATTTTGCCTCTGTACATCACAATGGTAGATTTGACAAGAAGCCATCAAGATGTAATTGAAGTGTAGACTTTCGTCTTTAATTCAAAAATATTGTATTAACCATTTATGAGTTACAGCCATTTTTATATATAGTCCCTCCATTTTCAGATGCTCAAAAGTAATTGAACAAACTTATATAATTATAAATATAAAGATTGTAATGTAAAGGTTGAGGTCAGGTGACTGACTTGGCCATTGTAAAATATTCCATTACTTTGCCTTGAGAAGCTCTTGATTTGCTTTTGCAGTATTTTTTGGGTCATTATCCATCTGTAATGTGAAGCACCGTCCTATCAGTTTTGCAGCATTTGGCGGAATCTGAACATATCATATAGCCCTATACACTTCAGAATTCATCCTACTACTTCTGTCAGCAGTTACATCATCAGTAAATACCAGTGACCCAGTTCCAATGGCAGCCGTACATACATGCTCATGCCATAACACTGCCTCCACCATGTTTGATTTGATATGCTTTGTATCATGAGCTGTTCCTTTCCTTCACCATACTCTTCTATTCCCATCATGGAACAAGTTAATTTTGGTTTCATCTGTCCAAAGAATCTTGTTCCAGAACTGGGCAGGCTTTTTTAGATGTTTTCTGGTAAAGTCGAATCTTGTCTTTCTGTTCTTGAGTGTTGCCAGTGTTTTGCACCTTGGGGTAAACCCTCTATATTTACATAATCCATTTCCAAAAAAGTTGGGATAACTTTCAAAATGCAACTAAAGCAAAAAGATTTTCAGTATTTGTACTGACCAACTTAATTGCATTTTGTAAATATAAACAAAGTTAGAATTTTATACATGAAACAGACTCAACAAAAGTTGGGACAGAGTTAATATTAGATTAGAATATTCAGGTAACATCGATTTGGAAGATTCCACAAAAAGCAGACTAATTGCTAATAGGTGAGGTATAAAAGTAGCATCCACCAAAGGCTCAGTCTTTGCAAGCAAGCATGGCTCAAGGTTCACCCCTTTGTGCCAAAATTTGTGAGAGAATTGCTAGTCAGTTCAAAAGGAACATTTCTCAATGCAAAGCTGAAGAGAATTTAGGTTTTCCAAAATCTACAGTACATATTATTGTGAAAAGATTCAGAAAATCTGGAAACATCTTAGTGCATAAAGGGCAAAGTTGGAAACCACTGTTGAACATGTGTGACCTTTAAGCTCTCAGGCTGCACTACCTGAGAAACCATCATGCTACTGTGACAAGTATAGCCACACAGGCTCAGGAGTACTTTGGAAAACCGTTCTCAACACAGTCAGCCACTACATCCAGAAATGCAGCCTGAAACTCCAGGGATGCAGAAACGCCGCCGAGTTCACTGGGTCCGAGATTATCTCAGATGGACCGAAAGACAGTGGAATCGTTTGCTGTAGTCAAATGAGTCCACATCTCAGCTTGTTTTCGGGAAAAATGGACGTAAAATTCTCCATGCCAAAGATGAAAAAGACCATCCAGATTGTTATCAGCAAAAGGTGCAAAAACCAGCATCTGTGATGGTATGGGGTTGCGTCAGTGCCCACGGCATGGGTGAGTTGCATGTGTGTGAAGGTACCATTGTCACAGAGGCGTATATTGGGATTTTTGAGAGACACATGTTGCCATCAAGCCAACATCTCTTCCCACAATGTCCATGGTTATTTCAGCAGGACAATGCCAGATCTCATTCTGCACGTGCTACAACAGTGTGGCTTTGTAGACCAACAGTGCGTATGCTTGACTGGCCTGTTTGCAGTCCAGATCTGTCTCCTATTGAAAATGTATGACACATGATGAAGAGGAGAATCAGACAACGGTAACCACGGACGTTTGAGCAACTGAAGTGTTTTATCAAGCAAGAATGGACAAAAATTCCCTTTGTAAAATTGCAACAATTAGTATAATCAATTCCCAAATGATTAAAAAGTGTAATTAAAAGGAAAGGTAATGTAACACAATGCTAAACATGCCTCAATCTTGACCTTCTGTTGAGTGTGTTGCAGGCATCAAATTCTAGCTTTGTTTATAGTTGCAGAAAACAGATAAGTTGCTCAGTAAAAATATTGAAAATCTTTTCTTTGTACTTTTGTCAATTAAATAATTAACAAATCAGAGATTTTTGTTTTTACTGCATTTTGACAAATGTGCCAACTTTTCTGGAAATGGCGTTTGTACATTCATGAAGGCATCAATTGGTTGTAGACTTTGACAATGATACACCTATGTCCTCCAAAGTGTTCTTGTCCTGGCTAGATGTTGTGAAGAGGTTTTTCTTTACCAAGGAAAGAATTATGCAGTCATTTACTTTAGTTTTAGTCTTCTGTGGTCTTCCAGGCCTTTTGGTGTTGTTGAACCCACCAGTGCTTTCTTTCCTTTGAAGAATGTACCAAATTGTTGATTTGCCCACTTCTAAAGTTACTACTATCTATCTGATAGATTAGTTTTTTTGGTTTTGCTTTTTCAACCTAATGGTGGCTTTCTTCATTTGCAACAACACCTGTTTGGATTGCATATTGAGAGTTACCATGAACAGCTACTAAATATAAATTCAACAACTCTAGACCTTTTATCTGCTTAATTTGTCATGAAATAACAAGGGATTAGGCAACACCTGGTCATATAACTGATTGTAGGTCAATTGTCGGATTACTTTTGATCCTTTAAAAATGGAGGAACTATGTATAAAAATGGCTGTAAAAAATGAGTAATGCAATATTTCTGTTAAACCTTATAGCTGAAAGTTTACACTTCAATCACATATTGATGGCTTCATGTCAGATCCATTGTGATGTACAGAGGTAAAATTACGATTATTGTGTCACTGTCCAAATACTTATGGACCCGAATGTAAATAAAATTGAATTGAATTGAAAAAGAAGTGTCAGTTTGTAATATTACAGAGCATGTTAAAAAGTCTATCACTTTTTAATGGCAGAAATAATGGTTTGTACTATTTCAATATAGGAAAATAGTACTAGCAGCTAACTATAAAACTGTGTATGATAATGCAATTAAAGTTGAATGACATGATTTTTCATAAGTGAGAGAGAGGGAGCAGGTGTAAGGGAACTCAGCAACTCTTGACTGAAAATCACAAAAATTGTTCATAGATATAATAATGCTTCTTTCTTGAACTTTTTTGAAGCTCAGCAGGTTTTTACCTTTAGTCCTATGGTTACAACTGAAATTTCTAATATTTTGAGAATGACTCAAGGAAGTGTAAAAAAAAACTAAAGTTGCACAGCTAGTTAAATGGTTCAACTGTGAATGAGGGTTATTCCTCATTTCAGGGATTATGGATTCCAGAAGGGGAAGATGTGAAGATACCTGTGGCCATCAAGGTACTGAGAGAGGCCACAACTCCCAAAGCCAATAAGGAGATCTTGGATGTGAGTTTTCTATTTACCATTTTTGGCTGTGACTGTAGGCTCACACCTCCAGGGATGGAGTTTTGATTCTCATCTCAGCTCTGTGTGTGTGTGGAGTTTGTGCATGTTCTCCTTGGTGGGTTATGAAAATTGATTACTCTAAAATTTTCCTTAATACGGTACTGGCGTCCCATACAGGGTGTCCCCCGCCTCCTGAAATGTGTTTCCTGACATGTGCTCCAGGCTGGAAAGTAAACATTGTTTACATTACATTTTGACATATGGAGTGTGTTATCTAGGGCAGCATGGTGGTTCTATGGGTAACAATATTACCTCAAACCTTCAGTGTTTCCTGAAGACATGTGACTAGGCAAATTAGTATTTGTAAATGGTCTATCATGTGTGATTGTGTGAATGTCTATTGATGGCCTGGCATTTCGCCTAGTGTGTTACGTACCCTGTGTTTCCTGGGACACACTCTAGGCTCACCCTGACCCTCTACTATATAAATAGTGGAAGGATGGGTGAGAGGGTATATATTAACTGTGATCTGCATATTTATTAGATATAATATTTCAAGTACTATTTCTATGTTTGGCTCTCAAGATTCTGAATCACATTAACAAACTGCTGCTTGCTGGTTTAATGATGAACCTGTCATTTACATCACACAAACTTTTTGACCTTTTCCTTAAAAATGGACATCGTAATTGTCCCAGAAAATGTGTTTTTTTACACTTTCGTATTGATTAATGATTTACAAAAGTATCACTTTCGCATTTTCAGGTTTAATGGGAAAAGGTATCTTACTAGTATTGTACTGTATGTTTCATAGCTTTGTTGCCATCACCCCCTGCTCTAGGAGGCCTATGTAATGGCCAGTGTGGACAACCCCTACGTGTGTCGCCTGTTAGGCATCTGCCTGACCTCCACTGTCCAGCTCATCACTCAGCTGATGCCCTACGGCTGTCTGCTGGATTACATCAAGGAGAACAGGGACAGCATTGGCTCCCAGTATCTGCTGAACTGGTGTGTGCAGATTGCTAAGGTGAGGATTGGCCTTGGACACTGCAGGGAATCAGTCTTTAAAACGTGAAGACAAATGCAGGCTTTCTGTCTGTGATATGTATCCTGAAATTGCTTCTGTGTTTTCTCTGTAAGTATATATTTATATATTAAGGGCTTGAATGAATTTTTTAACAAGGTTCATTCTTGCTCTCTGATGGGTTGGCACCCCATCCAGTGTGTACTCCTATTTTGTGCCCTAAGCTGCCTGGGATAGACTGCAGACTCTGCCACTATCCTGTATTGGATTAGCAAAATGGACGAATGGTACTCTGTCAAAAATACCCTGTGTCTAGAAGATTGTTTCACAACATTCAGATGTGCACCAACATATTTTTTATGTTCTAGTATAGAAAGGAAATTCAAATCAAGGACATGTTTTTAAAAAATCTAAACTATTTGCCCTAAAAAGAACAAATCTAGAAAATCTAACATTGTTCTAGCAGAGATTTACAGCTTTGAGAAATTAAATATCAAAGGCATTCTCACACTGCATGTAGCTGGGGCAGCATTGTACAGAATATGGAGACATCCTAAAATTAAACAAGGCTAGTATTGACATTCCATGCCGAGTCCTCTGCAGCTAAAAATGAAGCTGAAACTTGCCCTCAGGGCATGTGCTACTTGGAGGAGCGTCACTTGGTCCATCGTGACCTGGCTGCCAGGAATGTATTGGTGAAAACCCCTCAACACATCAAGATCACTGACTTTGGCCTGGCCAAGCTCCTTAACGCTGATGAGAAGGAGTACCACGCGGATGGTGGGAAGGTAACATCTATTGTTTGTATATTTCTTGAAGTAACCCATTGATTATAGATTGTTTTTACAGCAAAAATTACTTTTACAGAAAGATTAACACTTCCCTCATTGTAAAACAAAAACCCAAATGCAGCACACAAAACAGCTGGTCAAAAATTTAACCTTAATACTTTAATAATACAGTCCCTCACATACGTGAAACTCAAAAGGCAATAAACTCACACTTGACGTTTTATAGGTATCAGGGTTCTTATAGTCAACTAAAACTAAAACTAGCGGTGAAAAAATAATTTCGTTAACCATAATAAAAATAAAAACAAGTTTTTTAAAAAACGAAAACTAAATAAAAACTTCAATGAACACTGCAAATCAAACTAAAATGAAACAGAATTGCAGGTAAAATCAACTCTGTTTTCGTTATGTCGTTTTTGTTCAGTTTGACTTCTTGAGATAACGGGCCAGTTCCTGAAGGTGGCAGCATAGTGGTTGCTGCGGCAACTGCAGAATAGACCATTTTCACGGGTATCTATGATGACTTCCTGCCAGTTTCTTGCTGGGATAATCAACTTCCTGTTGAATGGTGGCCGGCAAACATAATGGAGCAATCGGGACTGTTCAGTTGTTCTCTCAAAAATCTTCCCAAACTGACCATGGCATATGTTACTCAATTAGTGGAACGCAACGTCATCTAAAAAGCTTGAAAAGGGATACCAATATTTTCATGAAAATGATCTTTTCAACTGCGAAGTGCTTTCTTGTTAATGCTATTTTGCTAGCTAGCATCATATGCCATGCTAATTTATGAATGGATTTTCTTTTTCTTTCTAATTTTCTTTTGTTCTTTGTATGCGATTAGTATCAAACGTGTTGAATATGGACGTAGTAGTAAGATGCAGCTGTCACAGATCAATGAGGAAAAGAGAGGAACCACATTCCCTACAGGTTTCGTCTAGCATTTGCTAACCTGAAGTTACATGTTCTGTTGTACAATGGTCTGTTGATATAAATTTATTCACTGTAGTTGCAGATATGTTTCTGTGTTGATGGCATTGCAAGAGGTTTAAACACAAAGTGAATAGTGTGTAATGTGCTTAAATTAGTCAGCCTTCTAGTTGCATTCTTTCATCCTAGCTTTTCAAAATCTATAAATCAGCACTTTCCTCATAATACCTGAAAAAAAACTAAGACTAAAACTAAATAAAAACTAAACTAAAACTAGCAAATTACTCAAAATAAAAATTAAAACTACTTATGCACTTGTTAAACTAACAAAAACTAGACTGAAATAAAAAAACAACCTGAAAACTAAATAAAAATAAAAACTAATGAAAATTTCAAAACTATAATAACTCTGATAGGTACCAATCAAGTGGATGGCCTTGGAGTCTATTCTACACAGGACGTACACACATCAGAGTGACGTATGGAGCTATGGTAAGTACTGTAAAAGAAGCTTTTATTTTTATTAAATGTGAGTGTAGGTTATATATTTTTCTTATTTCATTAGATATGGGATAATACAATCCACAATATATAATAAAATCTGTCACGTTTCTCACTGGACGTGTGGTGCAGGGCCAAAAAACAACCCATCGAACAGGGAACATGCCCACAACTGTCAATAACATCCTCATTAGGTTCTGAAAAGGTTTGGTTGCAACGTTACATAACTAATGTTGCTGTAACGTTATTAAATCGTGGATTGGGAAACTTAACCAAAAATGAGTGTTGTAGGGACGTTTTTAAAATGTTAAAAACCCAGAAACGTTCCTGGAACATCCAGAAAACTGGAAAAAATGTTGTAACAACCTAAAAACAATGTTTAAAAAACGTTCTGCTAACCTAAAATTGTTAGCTAGGAAGGGAGGCGTGGATGCAAGTGCAAGGGCAAAATAGGGTATTTAATAACAGAAGGAGTAAAAACAACTGCTGGGCTCCGCTCTGAGGGGCAATCAAGATTCAAAGAAAACAAAGGCAAGAACAGGGTTATAAGGACAAGGGCATGAACAAACAAAACTGCAGAACCAGGGGCTGCAAACAATATTGGCAGTAACCTTAAATAACACACAGCAAACACAAGGGAAAAAACACAGACTTAAATAATAAACAAAGAGGTGGGACACATGAGGGCAATCAGGGCAAGGGTCGTTAAATGTAACAGGGAAATGAGGAAAGGAGACAATATGACAGGAACACACGAACCACCAGTCAGTACTCCGGGGACCCAGTGTGCCGGAGTGCTGGTGCTGACGTGACAAAATTTGTACACTAGTAATGTATTATCTGCCTCACTGTGCATCTCTTTTGAATAAAGTGCTAAATAAATGTGTAAGTGTAAAAAGCCATGAAAAACTTTTCTGTCACACAGTGCTGTTAATCTGTTACTCCAAGAGTAATAGATCTGTGAAATAGATCTGTGAAATAGATCTGTGAAGATGTAGTATCACACTCAACTATGCTAAAGGCAATGGGCATGAGCAAAGCAAAGAGGCAAATGTTTCTCACAAGTAACATTTCCATTAAATTACTAATATTTCATATAAGATAAACTTTATTTATCCCACAAAGAGAAATTTGGTTGTTGAAGCAACATGACAGTCATCAATAGAATATAAATATGATAAAGATGTGTACATAGTCTTGCCACTGTCGCCTTTGGCTTACTCTCTGGGGACCGTGGGCCCGGGACTATGTAAAGCGCTTTGTGACCGCGCTCCGTGTTAAAAGCGCTATATAAATAAAATTGAATTGAAAATTGAATTGAATATATAGTCAAAGATACTGACAAGAAGGATTTTAAGGTGCCATATAAACAGGAAAAATTATATACTTTTAAAGAAATACAAGTATAAACAAATATGGTTTATGTGATTAAATAACCACTATTCAATTAAATTGCACATTTAAATGGAGTGTTATATAGCACATGTAAGTTACAGTAAGTACCTGGATGTTGCACATGTGAAAAATGATCCATGTTCATGGCAGCAGGAATGAAGGTCCTATAGTAGGACCTTCCCACTGACATTGTGGGTGCCGCAGTCTGCCACTGAAGGAGCTACCCAGGGTCACTAGGGTTTCCTGTAGGGAGTGGGTTGGGTTTTCCAGGATGGCTGAAAGTTTCGTAAAGACCCTCCTTTCCCTCACCTCTTTTGTGTAGTCAGCATGTGTCCACATTCATGTGTACGACTATTTATTGTTATGGCAGGATGTTACAGTACTTGTATTTAGTTTAACCCAAAGAAAATGGATTCTAAGATTTCAAGCCCTTAAATTGCTGGAAGGCTGACACAGCTAGCCAAAATTACAATGTGTCTGGGACCCTCCTTTTCTGAAGTTGGCTATTTAGCTCAGAACAGTAACTCAGCACGTGTTTCTGTGCCGCTTTCCTTCTCTGAATACTTCCCCCATTCTACATTTACTGTGTCAAGCAGCATATTCTCAGCCTTGTGTTTAATTTTTATTTCCTTAATGGATAAGACATTCTCCGTTTGATACTAATAATCACAGGGCCTAATGACCTAATTACCACTTTTGTGATAATTAGCAACGAACAAAGAAGAGTGACAAACCTTAAGAAGATATGAAAATTATTATATCAATAATATTTTCTTATATTATCAATAAAAGAAAACATTAATAAGAACATGCAAAACGATTATGACAAAAGCTGTTCAAACACCCCTTAAATATTATAAACTTATTTTTAATTTTGGCAGAAACAGATGCACCTTGCAATCAACAAACCAATAGCACGCAAAGAAGAAGCTTGTAAGAAACTGAATTTTAGTGTGATACACAAAAACACAGAGGAACATCTGACTTAAATCTCTGTTTTCACCTTGTATGTGCATCAGATAGCAAAACAAGATCTGTTAATGATGTGTATAAGATATATGCCTACCAAAGAATTCCACACATATCTTGATAAAAAGATCAAGACCAGATCAATTTTGTGTACATGTGCTACAGCTAATTCAGGTTGTAGATGTCTTACAAGACAACAACATGAGTTTATGCATTTGTATACTATTATGTTAAAAATACAACATGAATGTGCAGGGTGACAGAATCTAAATTCAGCTTGTGGGTAGTTCACACTGCAAGACTCCTCACACAGATACTGGCTTATGCACACAGATTCTTGTACGGTGTCCCTGTCAGGGTAGGACTTTTTGCTCTCTCCTGGGCCAAGCTGTTCATAAATCCTTGTCTTCTTTTCTCATGCTTATTAGATTAGCCTAGTATAGGAAGGAGCTCAGTCCAGAGGCTTATTCTGACTCTGTATTCTTCTTGGTAGGTGTGACTGTGTGGGAGCTGATGACATTTGGGTCAAAGCCTTATGATGGAATTCCAGCCAATGAGATTGCTGGTGTTTTGGAGAAAGGAGAGCGCTTACCCCAGCCACCCATCTGCACAATTGATGTCTATATGATCATGGTTAAATGTGAGTTTGCCTGTTGTTTTATGTTATATGCCAGAACCAACTGACCTTATAGACTGTGGCTAGAAGAATTTAAACAGTGCAGTCAAGTTCAAATAACATGGCATCATGAATGTGCTCACCTATTTTAAAAATGCTTGTTGAATGACAGCAAAACTTGTGTTAATGTCATTGTTGGATCAATGGACAAAATGCAAAAGTAATCTCATTTAAAATTTTCTCATGTGATATTTTGTCAACAAAATTTCTCACTGTGAACCATTTTATTGAATATGCTTAACGTCTCTTAGAAATTCACTTAATTGCAACATTTGAGACAGTACCTTTAAAATTAGCTGGGAAGAATCAATAGTTTAAATCCCATTTGCAATGCTGCGCTTCAATTTAATTAAATGGAAATTGACTCAAGTTGGCTTATTGTGTGTAATTCCACAGTTTCTGTTGCAACAGCAACATAGTTTAATGTTTATTAGTTTTTGTAGAAATTAATTGGGAAACAGAACATTTTTTTAACTTGGTAAAAATGAAAATTACTATATATTCATTGGAATGTCAAGCACATAAACTAATTTAGAGTCATGAGTTTAAAATATTAACTTTCGAAAAGTAATCCTTCATTTCCTCTTTTTAAAATATTTATTGCATTGTATGACATTGTCTAATCCAAATAGCATTATCGCATGCAAGCTACATGCTTCAGATAAACATAAAAAGCCCATTATAATAGTTATTCTTATAAACTGCAAGATGTGAAGTTAGTGAAACCCAGTATGCCCCGATCCATGATTTATTTTACAGTGTGATACATGATACATTACCATAGGCTATGATTTACTCTGCAATGAGATCTGATGTATTCATATGAGCCAAGATTAACTCAGTAATATGAGACCTGATACATTACTGTGAGCTATAATTTACTCTGTAATGTGATACATGACCCTCCTGTGAGCTAAGATTTATTCTTCAATATGATACATTATATATTCCCATGAGATATGATTTACAGTACAATATTATACATATCGCCCTTTTGTGTGACAATTCACTGGTTTTCCATTAGGCTGGATGATTGACGCAGAGAGTCGACCGCGATTCCGTGAGCTTATCTCTGAATTCTCCAAGATGGCCCGTGATCCACAGCGGTATCTTGTGATTCAGGTAAAATAATAAATACATAAGCTCTATATATTCATGTTTGATTTAACTGTTTATTGGAATTTAATAATATTTATCATAATTATTGAATTGTGATATTTCAGATTACAAGTGAAGAATTGTGTGTGTGTTTGGTTTTAACTCCTCACTATCTGCAATTCCACTAATGTTGCACTAAAAATCTAATGCATAGTAGAGAATTTAGATAAGATGAAAGGAATGAATAGACCACAGGAACTGTAGATTTTCTAACTTTCTTATATTAGATGTAAAGGTAGCACAGGTATTTGTAATGAAAGAGTTTGGGGTTACAAGCACAGAGCAAGTGGTTTTAATGATTCAGATGATGAACAACCACCAAGTACCAGAGGAGTAAAAGAACATTCCTGGCACCTTATAGCTAACTTGGGTACTACAGGTGTGGCTAACATTCTGGTGAGGCAGGCCATATTCTGACTGAGCGTGGGTGCAGACTGCTGACTGGAGGCAGATGTTACTGGTGTTCTGATTTTTAGTTAGCAGTTTGTATTTTTTTCCTCTGTTCAATGCTATAGTGGCTCCTCTGAGTGATGCATGCCATGATTTTGATACAGGGAGATGAATACATGAAACTTCCAACGCCCACCGATACAAAGTTTTACCGTACACTCATCAGTGGAGAAGACATGGAGGACGTGGTGGATGCTGATGAGTACCTGGTCCCACACCGCAGTTTCTTCAGCGGGCCCAGCACCACCCTCACCCAGACACACTTTTCGAATTCCATGGTAACAAACACATCATTGTATTATTCAAAGCTGTAGTTACAGTTTCTTGGAAAAAAAGACAGGTCTCCAAAAGATCTTTGTTGGTGGGAGAGCCCTATCCAAAATTAGAATTTTAATTTTCACAAGATTGCCAACCTGTTTCTGTAAGATGAGCACGATGTATAGAACATGTTTCCCGGGTCGTGCGCCACTTCCCGCCTGATGTCCCCAGTGGACAGTTCCCTGCAGACCCGGACCCCCCATCTGGTTACTCTGCGTTGTGTGTTCAGGAAAGATGGTGTGGCGTGGGGAGGGGGGTGCAGGCCCAGTGGCAGTGCCGGGTATTGCAGGCGGCTGCCGCGGCATCCTTGGTTGTAGGTTGTCTCCTGGACTTACACCCCAAGCGCAGTGGTGTCAGGGTGGGGATGTGTGTGGGTAGACTTTTATCCTTGGCCTAAGTGGCCTAATCACTTAAAAATAAATATATTCATACCCTTTGCTTGTTCGTAGTCGGAGGCAAGCAAAAACACACAAGCCAGGCTGGTGTACTCTTTTTTTAAAAAAACTTTTCTTTACTAATCGAAACAAGTTATATAAAACATCCATGCAACTTACAGGCTCTCAAAATGATTCTCCTTTTTTTGCTCAGTCATTTTTTCCAAAAAGAACACAACTCTCCACTCGACATCTCAATCTCTCGTACTGCCGGGAGAACCTCTCTCTCTTTCTCTCTAAAAAAAAACCAAATAAAAAACCCAGAAAACCCCTCTTTCGTGTGCAACCACACCAAAATTAAACAAAACTCAAGGTGCCATAAAAAAAAAAACACACAGTGGCTCGGAGCCCACAAACCCCCCTGAAAACAATAAACAATACCCATACAGCAAATGAGGAGTGGGAAGGGGGGTTTAAATGAAACAAAAAAAAATGACTTTTACTGTCCTACATTTCCATTAATCCATCTTCCAGGCTAATCCCGTTCAGGATCATAAGGGGCATGGAATTTATCCCAGTCAGCCTAGGAAACATGCAATTTCACATTACAGGCAATTAGCCTAATTGCAGTTGTCAAAAGTATAAAAAACAAAGTATACTACTAAAAAAGAAAGATTTTGAAAACATTTAATTTTCAGTTATCACCTCCTTGAACATGACCACATTTCCCTTGCTAGCATTCTGAACCAAAAACACCTGCTGTGAGCCATTATGTTTGTGTCAGAGTCTGCTCAATCCGGAGAATCTGCTGAAAGTCATACATGTTCAATCAAACAGGGTCAGAATCCTCACTCTCGAAATTACTGTCCACTTCAGCTGAGGTGTTAGAGGTGCGAAGGTCAATCTCAAATTTGGCCGAATTTACACCAGTTTCTCCACCTGTAAATTTGTGAGCCTCTTACTGACTTTTGTGTATGTACTGCCAGACACCAGTTTCTCTGAGGTGGCAGATGTTGTGGGGAATTTGCTGCAACCAGAGACAGGGCCTCAGATGAGAAAGGACCCTGTCAACCAGGTTAATGCTGAAATGTGCCTCAATGACTGCCAGATTTGTTCTCTATTCCAAAGGCCTTGCTTGGCTGACAACTTTACCAACCTACCCAAGATTGCTGGCTAGCTAGCTAAATTACTTTAGATAATCCATTAGCCTGTTGATGGTTTGCTTTAAGGGTACCTGAGTAGTTAAAATCTGTCGAAAACTGTCTTTACAATGGCTTGCATAGAATTTTTCAGTTGAAATGAGTACGCATGTGAGTGGGTATGTGAATAATGTTTGTCCTCCTTTTTCTTATTTTTTAATCATAGAATGGATATCCTAGTTTCATCCTCCGTTACATCACTGATCCCACAGATGGGTCCTTTGAGAAGGACCTGCAAACTATTCCAGGTAAATACTTTCAAGCACCAATCCCCTTTTAGCTAATTCAAAGGCTAACAATGTTTCGTTATTTTCAAACTCTAAAGGAAGAGAATTAAATTGCCTTTATCCAAGCAGAGGGAGCTAATCACTAACAACCTTTTCCCTTATTTCTGAGATGTGTAATCCGGTATGAGAATTTATTTAATGGCTGACGTAACTTAGACAGTAATAAATACAACCAGTAGTAAAAATGCAGCACTTTACTTGTTCTTCTCATTAACAAAGTCAGTGGAGTATCTACACGATGTGATATTTTGAGAATGATACTATATTTTCACTACCTTGTCAGCCATTCATTATTATCTACCCTGGGTATTTGCTTTTTGTTTTGCAGAGTACGTGAACCAGAGTGAAAAATCTCTGTCAGATGTTATGAATCCAAACTATCAAGATCCCAGCCCTCCCATCTTGTCTTCTCCTGCTGGGGGAAATGTTAATGAGAGAGAACCTGAGTACCTTAAATCCTTTAACAGCATTTCTGATGGACCTGAGTACCTGAACACAGCGCAACCCACCCTCCCCCGGCCCTCCTTCAGTCAGCCTTGCCTCAGTAACTGTCCGATGTATGGTCCTCAGACTAGCTTGGACAACCCAGACTATCAAGACAGCTTCTGCCCCACTGAAAAATATCAAGCCAACGCTCAATATCTGCCAGCTACTGAGAACATTGAATACCTAGGCTTAACCTCTGCTGTGCAGGCTGTCGTCCATTAGCAAAGCTAAGAGGAATGAATGTTTAAGGAAACATTGCAGTTTTTCAC
This sequence comes from Gymnarchus niloticus, assembly GCA_009936485.2. Classification (NCBI taxonomy): domain Eukaryota; kingdom Metazoa; phylum Chordata; class Actinopteri; order Osteoglossiformes; family Gymnarchidae; genus Gymnarchus; species Gymnarchus niloticus. The sequence goes on along the minus strand of JAACJT020000879.1, from coordinate 2,712 downwards.
ATTTTTGTGAGTCTGACATATAGCTGGCTGTGTTTAGGAGGTGGTATCAATTGCTCTATTTATATATGTCCTTGCTTAATGTTACAGAAGTCTGCACGGAAGGCTTTAGTGAGTGTTTGCTGTGGGAAAACAGACAATATGCAGGACACACGAATCATACCAGACCTTTAAATGTTTCTGTTACTGTCTCAGTTTTGTGTCTTAAAATCTCTTCTTCAATGATTTCATTTGGATGGAAGTTCAAATCCAACATTGATCCAGAGCAAAATAGTCATTTTAATGTTGATGTTTTTATCAGCCATGGTGGCTGTAGCCTATCCCAGACAGCACAGTCCATCCAGTGCCAGTTATCGCAGGGCACATTCTCGCACTAACACGCACATCCAATGTCTTTGGACTACGGGAGATAACCAAGAGAACATGAAGGAAACTGACAAGATGCTGGGAGAACTGAGGCATGGAGGTGTGAGGCAACAGAGCTATCCACTAAACCCGCAATTTAATACATTGCCAGAAAAAACTAGCAACTTTGATACTGTATCCTGATTTCTCATGATATCTTTGCCAAAAAATGTGAAAAGAAGGATGTGAGTGAGCAGAAGAAATGACAAACAGATCTGTGATAGTGTTCAGATACGTACTGTAAATATAATTTGGAGGTGATACAAGGTGATAAACAGCCTTCTTGGTTGCCAGGATGTGTAATGTAAATAATGTCATTCATGTGATGTAATAGTATTTGTGTCAGAATGTGCTGAAATACAGCCAAACGTGTAGGTTTTACTTAGCTTTTAATTTATCCTATTTGTGTTAATGGCCATTTGATTGTATGTGTTTTGCTTTAATAACAGTATTTTCTATTCTCTGGGACACCCAGGTGAATAGCTGCATTAGCATCATTTTTCAAAAACCTCAAGCAACCATTTCCATCATATTGGTGAAAACTTTCTCACATTTATTTAGCATTTGCCTTTCTTCAGCATTTAAAGACTAAACACACAAAACAACCTTACCCTACATCCTTACCTAATTCTTCACATACATGCATAAATTAATAAAAAGTCCCCAAGTGGTAAAATAATTCCTTTCAAAGGTTGGATTTCAAATTAGGCCATAATAATTAATGATCACTTGTGTTTATGCTTATTTGCTTTTTGAATTTAGGTACAGCATGAAAATGCCATTTCAAATGTGTGTAAAACTTAATGAAATGTAATTGTGTTTTAAAGCTAATGTTGACTTTTTGCATATTTCCAGTGTTTCATTAAAAATATTTTGAAGGACTGAGGAAAATCTGAGCATGTATAAAAGTATTTCTAAGTGCAGCATGGAAGTCAGATCTGACACGTCAGGAAGCAAGCTGGTGATCTGATAAATGTTTAGCTGTTTTACCATGTATAAGATATTAAATCTCACTGGAGTCTTCAAGATAAATGTTTTCAAGTAACACAAGTGACATGATTTTAATACAGTGACATCGTTTTAATGTAGACATATTAAAAGTCAAGGCACCTATTTAGAATATGGTATCAAGGTAATTAAAATAAATTAAAAACACTCTGAAAAAAAACTTCCATATGGTATGTTGTGACAATTGAGTCCATTCATCTTGTTGATTGTCTTCCTCTTTTTTTGAGCTTCAACTTTTCAAAGTCGTCACTCTTCATGTAGTATGTCCAAAATCAGTTTGTCTGGTAATTTGTGCTTCACATAAAACTTCAAGCTTGATTCTATCAATAATCCACTTGTTTTCCTTGTGATCCATGATGTTCTAAAAATCTTCTTCACAACCAGAATTCAAAGGCTGTCCCACTACTTCATTGTGCAGCTTTCACATCCAAAATGAATCATAGAACATATGTACTATTGTTGATGCTTGTTCTTAAAAATACAAAGACCAAGAAGTATTTTTCCACCCCTGTGGTTTTCTAGGTCTTTCATCACAGCTCACCTAAGATCTTTTGTTATGATTGTTCCTCAGAACCAAAATCTATACACTGTTCTACCAGAACCCTGCCACTCCAGTGGTCATAATGCTTGTTTTCTTCAACTAATTCAAATCAATTCAATTTTATTTATATAGTGCCTTTAACAAGAAGCACTGTCACAAAATGCTTTACACAGTCCCGGGCCCAGAGTCCCCGGAGAAGCCAAAGACAACAGTGGCAAGGAAAAACTCCCTCAGAAGAAAGAAACCTTGGGAGGAACCAGACTCAAGGGGGAAGCCCATCCTCCTCAGGCCAGCACCGGGCAGGGCAAATTAATTAATAAAAATCAGAACAATAGATACACATAAGAACAAATCCTGTATCAGCCAGGAGGACAACAGGGTATTGGAGGTTGCAGTCCAGTGATCGGAGCAGGTTCAGTGGCTCAGAAGGCAGCAAGCTGATCAGACTGGACAGCTGAAGTGGAGGAAGGGCGCGGTAGGCCAGCAGACGATATGAGGATCTCTTGAATCCGAACCTCCGAGGGAAGCACCCCATAAGGGGGGGGATTGGGGAAAGAGAATGTGTGTGTGCAGAGCAGCGATTTAAGATGGCAAAATGATGGGAAATAAATGCATGAGGCATGAGGAATCCTTGAACGCCAGCACTCCAACAACACACAGTACATGCAAAGCAGGAGTGACAGTACTGACAGAACAGTTCATCCAAAGTCAATGGCACTGATCCCCACCCAGCTCTACACCTCAGCCTATAGCCTATAGTT
>JAACJT020000878.1:0-17390 GCA_009936485.2 Gymnarchus niloticus | reverse complement strand
AGTGAGAGAGGACATGCAGGTGGTTGGTGTGACAGAGCGGGATGCGGAGGACAGGAGGAGATGGAGAAGGTTGATCCTGTGTGGCGACCCCTGATGGGAGCAGCCGAAAGTGAATGATGATGAGTTTGAGCTGGAGATTTCATTTTGTTGAGAGTGGGGCTATACTAGTAGAACAGGTTTTTCATGAAGCATGGTGACAGCCACACTTCCTGACGGAGCAGCCTCTCCTTTGGGTGTGTGAAACTACCTCTTCATGGCTTGTACACCACACACCATCCAAAGACCTCTGACAATTCAGCCATGTAGGGGGCGTGGGGCGTTGACCTCCTACTCAGCCTTTCATGCTCCCAAACACGTTTGTCCTCTTTCAGACTTGGCATGCTTGGAAAGATTGTCCTCTCATTTATTGTGTCTTACATCGTCTTTTTATTTTCACACCTGCTGAATTTTTTTTTTAATTTTATGTTTGTTGTTTCAGAATCAGAATATCTTTATTGTCATTGTAACGAGTACAACGAAATTAAGTGAGAAACTGTTAGCCCAGCAAAATGTCACGCGGAATAGAAATAAAATACACAAAACAACATTCCGAACGGGAGAGCACCGAGCCGCTGCAACTGTGTGCGCCGCCATCTTGAACCGAAAGTCAAATATCAGTTTCCTAACTCCAGTTCTAGTAGTAAATCCATATAGCATTGCACCTTGATGTCTTTTCCTTCTGAATGTTTCTCTATCCCTTCCAATGCTCCAGCTTATACAAGTAATATAGCAAACAGACCAAATTATTAATGTCATTTTTGTAATGTTTTGAATGAATAAACTAGAAGTTAGACTTCCTGTTGACCGAAGATATGCTGTTTATAAATGTTCACCCCAGTCTTTTTAATGTAATTTCACACTGCATCTGTGTACTGCAGCATAGAACATACCTTCACGTGTCTGTAACGCAGCATAAATGCTGCTCTTGCTGAATCACCATATTTATTTCTTTTCACCCATGGCTACGTCTGGGTGACACAGACGACAGAGGAGGCAACACTGCAGCCTGGTCTGTTGGTTATCACCGCACTAACAAGCACTTTAACCGAATTCTACTGTTACGGTCTTAAGGTCTGTCCTAACTAAGGTGACCAGATTTTCAAAGTCCCAATCCAGAACACTTGTGTACTATGTACATAGACGGTCAATTAGGGGGACAGACAGAAGATCTTTTCACCAGGAAGGGGGGGTGGTACTCTGGCAAACCAATATGAATTGTTAACATTTACGTTATTCTTAGGAAACTGGGATGCGGGACTGTCCCAGTAAAACAGGGATGTTTGGTCACTGTACTTCTAACAGCGTTTGGCTCTATAATATCCGGGACTGCAGACATGCTGTTTTCCTGTTCCTGTTTGTTCTTTGTACTTCACTGTGGCTCGTACATGGCCAGATCAGACTAGACTCTAGAGTGATGATCTAATAACAATATTAATAACATTATTATTATTATTATTATACCTGGATCCGGGGCCGATAGTTCACAAAGACTGTTGGTTACCTGTAGACTGACTGTGGAACTAAGGGAGCATAACAGCAGGAAAAATAAGCAACTGAACTATTCTTCTTATTGCATTCACTGATGGGTCCAAGCTATTCGTAACGTGCAAAGTGTTTCTGTCGTGCCACACAAGAACAGCAGGTGGTGCCAACGAGGCAGAGATTCCGGTAACTCCCCCAGAATCCCAGGAAGTACAATAAGAGCAATTTGCAAAGGCTGCTACCATATTGTTACAAATCACAGCCCTGCCCAAACTTTTACGAGAGTATATGATCCGTGCAAAAAAGCGGTCTGAAGCAAGGCTGAATAGCAGTAAGGGGACATGCAGCACCCTATAAAAGCTCAGGTGTCTTTAACTGCATGGCCAGGTTAAGGTCTTCACGGGAGTGCACTATGATGAAGGACAGGTTTATCAGGTAGAAGCCCAATGTTAACATCTGGCCCATGTTAAAAATGACCTCATTTCTGTAGGGTGTGGGCCACAGCTCACTTCTGGAACATTTGCTTGGGTTTCTGTTCTTCCGTGGCAGTGTGGAACTAGCTTACCTCTTATACAGCATTTCCACAGTCATTCCAGCCTGGTACAGTGCTTGAATAACCGTCACTACTCTCGATGTACGTGAATTCCCAGGTGAAGCTGTTGGTGATGACATCATACAAGGACAACTCAATCTAGTTCAATTTTATTTATATAGCGCCTTTAACAAGAAGCACTGTCACAAAGCGCTTTACATAGTCCTGGGCCCAGGGTCCCTAGAGAGTAAGCCAGAGGTGACAGTGGCAAGGATAAACTCCCTCAAGAGGAAGAAACCTTGGGAGAAACCAGACTCAAGGGGGAAGCCCATCCTCCTCTGGCCGGCACCAGGCAGGACAGGTTCATTAGTACAAATAAAAACAATGATGTTGTACAACAGTCAGGAGGATAGCAGGGTATTTGGGGTAAGCATAAGCAATTGTTTGGTTCCTCAATTGCTTTGCTTTGTGACACAATGTTTCCAACCAGTCATTCTGATGTTTAAAAGTCAAATCAAAGTCAAGTCTTATTGTCACATGTTTCAGAGAGCACAGTGAAAGTCTTTTGCCAGAGTTGCACGGGAAAGGACAGGGCATGGGGGGCAAAAAAACCAATACAGACTACAAATAATTTCATTCTCACTTGCAAAATTTGTATCTAGTTTTGGTTTGAATAAGGGAAAAAAATCCCAATTAGGTACAACCAGATTTAAATTTTTATAAAAATAGAGTGAAGGTTGTGACCGCTGCATGCTAGGAAGGTCAGACAAGACCTTTTTCTCACAGCACAGCACCCAGCGAATAACTTGTTCTGGAACATCCCCTGATGTTCCCAAGAAAGCTGGGAGATGTAATGCTTCCAGCATGTCCTGGGTCTTCTCCAAGGCCTCTGCCTGGTGGGATGGGAACCTAAATATGACCTGGTCATCCAAAGGAGCTGTGGCTCCATTTTCTTGGTCGCTCTGGATTTCTGAATCTCTCGCCCTGCGGCAAAAGCCACTTGTTCTTGTGATCTTGTTTGGCATTTGTGCAGCAAATATGAGCATGACAGAGCCAAACAGGGTAGATCTTGGCAGTGGTTAAGTTGATTTAAACATAATGAATCAGTATAAATTGACAACTTGACTCTCTGATTAACCCAAACATAAAAGTGAACACCCATGTATGAAAATCAGATGTATTAAAGAGGTTTATTTCAGAAAACCACATCCCTCTCAGTCAACACAAGATATGTATGTCCATTTTCTCTTGGTACATGTAACCTGTGCTGAAAAAAGAGATAATTTATTAAGTTAAGACCCCATGTGTTACTCTAGATGTGACAAACATGCTGATAGCCTACAATGATAACATTATGTCTTATTTGCAGGTAACACATGGTCCATGGATGACCAGAAATTAGGGAGAACTTTGAGAAGCAGATCAGGAGAAAATCAGGCTCCACCAAGATTTTTTCTCCAGTTCTGCATCTATATGGGTAGACCTGAGATAGGTAGATTAATGAGATATGCATAGGTGGACATCCATGAAATGTCCCCCTGAAGCCCCATGGTTTTATAGGGTTCAAAATTCCAGATCTTAAATGAGAGGGAAACTATGGTGTCAAAAAGAAAATGTTGCTTTGTTTTATGACATGGCATAAGCTCTCTCACTCTGAACCCATGAAAAAATGTAAACCATACTTATGAAGTTCCTGCTGTATAGCGTAGCTTGTGTAAACATGTGACCTTTTTGAGCAAAACAAATACTGTATGATCTTCATTTAACTGTCCAGAGCACTTAGACCCAGCGGCAATATTTTGGACTGTTAATGTGAGTACCCTTTGTCTACCATCTTGTCCTGAAGTTCTAAAAAAGGAAAAATCTTGACCCAGGTTGAGTTTTGAGGCCCTCTAGTCTGAATGGTGATTGAGAGCAACATGATAGATCTGCAAACAGGGATGAAGTGGCTCACGTCTCTCTCCAACGTTCTGAGAGTAAAGCACAGTCTTAGTCTAGCTGTCACAGGCTCGCAGGGACACACCAAGACAAATACTCCATGGTGAAACTTTAGTGATTGGCATCCTGCCCAGAGTATACCTCTGTTTTATGCACGTGCCTCCCCTGGTGATGCTGACCAGGATAAGAGAAACTGAGAAGATGGATGGATGGATGGATGGATGGATGGACAGATGGACAAACGATGGACAGATGGAAACTTGCATCTTTCTGAAAGTTAACAGTCCCAGCCCTATTGCTGTGTTAGTACATATATTTAGGTGAGCTACCTATGAATAACTGGAGCAGGGAGGGGGCTCAGTGTGCCCAACTGCTGCCTTATACCTCTGGGGTTGGGGGTTCAAATCCTGCCTGTGTGTCTGAGTTTGCATGTTATACCCCTGTCACATGGGCTTCCTTACCCAAAGATATGCGTTTAGGGTAAATGCAACCCTAAAATGCCCAAAGAGAATGATTGTGTTGTGATAGGCTAGCATCTCATCCAGGGTTGTACCCCAGTCTTGTGCCCTGTGCTGCGTGGGATAGGCTCCAGGCCATGCCTGTGACCCTGACCAGGATAAGTGGTAATAAGAGGGATGGATGGATTGTGGTTGGGTAGCGACAATGCACAATGACAAACTACACGTAAAACGAAAGCACTGACTCGCACCCCAACAAATATTGACAAAGGTTCAAAGACCTGCCACTAAAATGGGAGGATGTAACGGGCATATGCCACACCAGTGGCACACTCCTCTCTACCCGTGTGCACACTTGTCCTCCCCCCATTCCAAATGGCTTTATAAAGCTACAGTGCTACGGCCCTCAGCTCACACACGGACTCTGCTCTGTTGACACACTGAGACGCACACACCCAGCAGCACCATGTCGAGTATGGCAGCTTACCTGGCCCAGAAGAAGGCCTGGGCAGAGGGGGAAGGCAGCAATGAGAGAGCCATGCCATTCAACAAGCAGGACTTCCAGGCCTTGCAGCAGCAGTGCCTGCAGAGCCAGACGTTGTTTTGTGATGACACCTTCCCCGCTGAGCCTGCCTCGCTGGGGTACAACGAGCTGGGTCGGTACTCCCCCAAGATCAGAGGAGTGGAGTGGAAGAGACCAACGGTAGGTGGCATGATTATCCTGGTGACAACGGAGAAGGTTATTAGATCTGGTGTTGTAACGTAGATCCAAGATTGATTTAAATACATTAAAGGGAAATACATTTTTAAAAACAGCTTAATTTTTAAATGGCATTTACAAGATATAGTAAACCCTTTTGACTGTCCTGACCTTCAGCAGAAGTGACCAATCAACAGAGGATGCCATACCACTGTGTGAGACAATTAGGAAAATAATCACAATAAACGAGGCAAAGATTGGAACAGGAAAATGCCGGGTGGCGAATGGCATGTCAGCTACATAATGGATCATTGTGTAAAAGTGCATAGCGTTCTTTGGAACTACTGTAGTATAGCTCTGTTTACTCTCCATAACAATGAACAACCTGTTTGCATGTCATTTATGCAGGACCTCTGCTCAAATCCTCAGTTCATTGTCGATGGTGCGAGTCGGACCGACATATGTCAAGGAGCCCTGGGTGAGTGTGTCTAAGAGTCAAGAACAGCCTTCTAACTGCTTATACTGGTCAGGGTTACTGGGGGCCTTTAGCCTATCGCAGGCAGTACAGGGCACGAGGCTGGGGTACACCCTGGATGGGGTGCCAGTCCATCACAGGGCACGAGGCTGGGGTACACCCTGGATGGGGTGCCAGTGCATAGAAAAGTGATTTAAGAAAACGATAAACAAACAAGCAGACATAGATCTTCTCAGTGTGGAGACACATTAAGCAGGTGAGTGTTTGTGTGCTTTACTACAATTCTGCCCCCAAAACACACACACACAGATGTTTGAATTTCTAACCTTGTGAAGGCCTTCCATTCATTTCTATGGTCCTAACCCTAATTGTAACTATGACAACCCTTACCCAGCCCTAATTTTAACCTTAAGTAACTGAGCAAAATACAAAACTCTTAGCTATTTTGGTTTTTTTGATTGCATTCATAGAGTCTTAAAAAATTGAGTTTCCCTTGTGGAGGTATGACAAATGTCCCCAAAAGGTAATAGACATGGTACATGGTAAACACACACACACACACACACACACACACATTAGATTCTGTATTTTATCTTGACTAATCTTACAGAATATGTGAACATGCACAGGATGATACACCGAAATTATATTTGTTATCATCATTGACCTGTATTTGGCTCTTTGAGACAAAGCGCACAAATGTTATCTACTCAAATTAAACGTCCTTTGGCTATAGCTAGTCCATAAACGTAGCAGCTCACTAGGTCAGGAATCTGTACTCATGGTACAGGAAGGCTGTAGCTGGAAACAATCACATCATCACTGGGTTCTTATGCAACTTCATCTCCTTGAGCCCAACAACAGCCTGCCCCGCTCTCTGACTCTGAATTTGTGTTGCCTTATAGGTGAAATATTCAGCAGTTAAATGGTGTGCACATTTCTAGATAAACACCCATGTAGAACCAACCACTCCAGCACGCCTATATTTGAACTACGCAATGTGTAAATACGATTGTTCTTTTTCTTCATTTAACTTAACGCCATAATGCACTCAAAAAACACACAGCATGTCAGTGTAGATGCTTCCTTTGTCTGTTTTTATGGATTATCGTTAATGATAAACGGTGTATCACGGTATAATGGTAACTAAATGTTTCACATCAAAGCCCATGAGTGCTTTTTAACTGGGAAGAGTGGACCCGACCCGGCTTACTTAATCATTACTGCTGACTCTATTTGAAGCTTTTACAGTTGACGGTTCATTTGAGTACAATTAATTACGCATCCCTGTTTTATGATTTTTTACTAATTTTGGGTGTTCTGTTCTATTCTGGAACTATACTTTTTTATAAAACTTTTTTGTTTGGTTTTATTCTGTGTTTTGAATCACTTTTTAATGACATCTGTTTATGAAAATGTGCTATACAGATACATTTGGCTTGTCTTTCCTTGTTTCATGTTCATACTAATAGACTATAAACATTTCATTCTACATTTGATTTTGTACATCACAGAATGTATTGCATGAGTGTGTCAATTGTCAGTCAGTCAAACAGTAAAAGATTTCAGTTTTTATGCTGTCGTGGGTGTTTCTGCATGTATAGGGTGTGGGTATTGACAATTTCACGATTTAATGGTTGATATGGGTGGCATACAGACTTAGCCAAATATTTGCTATCTTTTCAACTTGCATAAATAATGCCTCCCCTTTACAAAAACAATGAGTCATCTTTTAGCAAGAATGACAAGTTTAGGCTTGAATGACATGTCATTTTTGACATAGATGGCTAACTTTTCTGATAACTCACAAGAAACTTCATTGCTACTACTTTTTGTCTTAGTGTCTAAAACAGTCAGGTATACGTCCATCCCAATATTTGCACACATATATAATTAGTAAAGCTAAATTATTCATATATATTTTTAAAGTTTCTAGAGTGATAAAGATGCTGATATTCAGATGTCCTTTTACAGCTATGGTCTCTCCAGATTTTGGTGGTTAGTCTAGCAGAGAAAAAAAGGATTCTTGATGATTTCAGAGAAAAAAATGACCACTCTGATTTTTCTCACTCAATTCAATTGGATTAAATAATTTAAAGTTTACCAAAACTGAGCAAGTTACCTAGATTCCATTAAGCACTGGTACAGCAAACTGAAAAGACAAAAAGGATGTGATTTTATTGGCTGGCTTCCTCAGTTAATTATCCCTACACTGCTTCACAATTGAATTAAGCTGTGTCCTTTACCTATCTAATGTCTTTTGCTGTTCTTTGCTATTTTTCTATCTAGAATATTAATCATGATCTTTTAGCAGGAGTCACACTGAAATAAAGCATGTCTGAAGGTGGGACCAGGATACTCCTACACTTTCTGAGAATGCCATTCTTTTCCACACAGAGCTCCTCGCCCAAACAATGCCCTACCTTATAACCTGCTTTCAGGCCTTAATGGTTGAGGGATTGTCTTGTGATAGGAGGGGTTATGCCCTGCAGAAAAATTCTCATGTATGAGAAATTTCTATTATTTTGAGTAAATGAAACAGAATTGTAGGCCTATTAGTATATGACAAAATATTTGCTCTAGACAATTGAATATATAACTGAACAAGGAGATTTAAAAATTAAAGCAACGCCCTTAGTGAGAAGTATACTTCTAGGAAATTGAAAATTTCTGTTTCATATGTGTATTCTTTCAGAACTAGGATGTTTCTCATGGCTTCAAAGCCTCTCCTGTCTGTATGCGAACAATGCACTCATTGACTATCTGCTTGTACCTATAGTATTAAAGATGAGGTCGGCCAAAGCCCTGGGGATCTAGGAGTACTGATTTTCCCTGAATCGTACATGTTTAACTAAATTAAATGGAATGGAAATTAGATTACCTGACCTGCTCTTTCATGGGCAATCAGAGGCTAATACAGATATATTTCAAATACTCACATGGCATTCAGATTCCCACATTTTACACATATGAACTCAGAGGAAATAAAACATCCATCTTATATTTCACTACATTTGAAGCAGCTGAACAAAAACAGAGTAAATTCTGATCACCCATTGTTTTCTTCAGAGATTAAATTTAATTTTGGTTTACACAACCAGATATTGCGTCACAGAGTCTTCTTCCAAATTAAGTGCCCTATCCCTTACTCACCTCTGCAGGGGACTGTTGGTTGTTGGCAGCCATTGCATCTTTGACCTTGGACCAAGATATCTTGGCCCGCGTGATTCCAACTGGGCAGAGCTTTCAGGATAACTATGCCGGGATTTTCCGTTTCCTGGTGAGGCAATGCATAGCAGGGAGTGGCAGATTATGGATATAATGCAATAAAATAAATACCACCAAAAATTCACACCCCGTAATTATCGTTTTGCCTTCTCCTGCAGTTTTGGCAATATGGAAAGTGGGTGGAAGTGGTGATCGACGACCGTCTGCCCACCAGAGATGGGAAGCTACTGTTTGTCCACTCGGCCGAGGGCTCGGAGTTCTGGAGCGCCCTCCTGGAGAAGGCCTATGCCAAGTGAGTGAAATGTTGCATTTCTCTGTAAGGAATGTTCATTTGCTTCTAACTCCTGAGAGAAACCATCACAACTGAATAAAATGAAGTCATACTGTAAATGAGTACTTGTGTCAAGGGACTGTCTGCATAAGCAAAAAATAAATAAATAAATTAGCGAAAGCTTGTCACATAATGGGACAGATGTTTAGTAAGATACAGTATGTATGCTGAACTCAAACCTGTTTTCATCCCAAAATATTTTTCTCCACTCACTTGACAGCTCTATCCCTCAGTTTAGGTGGAACAAAAACACCCCCAGAATTCACAAAGGCATCTTACAATCTTTACCTAACTTTTTATTTTATTACTGGGCTGCCAACATTCAAACTATGCTGCAGTGGTGTTGTGCCAACCGTCAACCTCCACCATGGCTGCAAAATAAGGATGCTTCAAGTGGTTCTACCTCTCTGATGTCCCCCTTGTGCCTTCCCATGTCACTACCATCATCATCATGCTCCAACAGTGTTACTTTCCTGATGTCTGTCTTTCACATGAAGCATAACAGTCATACTCTGGGTACTTACTGCATACCATCACACTGAAAAATCCATTTAATTTATCAGAAAAAATTGTTTCCAGGAGTATTTAAAGAAAGTGTAATCTTCATCCATCTTCTAACTCCTTATCCCGGTCAAGGCTGGAGCCTATCCCTGGTAACATATGACATAAGGCTGGGGTACACCCTGTATGCGATGCCAGTGAACAGAAGTGCTCAGAATTTTTTTAATTGTCCAAAATAGAGTAACATCACAGTAATACAGACTCAGTGACAAATTAAATCAACATGTACAGGATGTCATTCCACAGCAGGACACAAACACACCCCAACACACAATCATATTCTATGGGTAGTTTAGAGAGGAAACCCATGTGACACGGGAAGGAAAATGCTAAGTCAACACACAGAGGGGGAACGGGATTCAAACCCCCAACCCTGGACGCGTGATGTAACAGAGCTGCTCGCTGGTACTCAGAAGTTTAGTGCCAAGTAAAAACGAGCATGAATCGATATGTTGCCCTTCATTTCCAGCACTAACCCATTTCTGTGTGCTGGTAACCTGGTCCTCCTGCAGACTGAATGGATCCTATGAGGCTTTGACTGGAGGGTCTACCACTGAGGGCTTTGAGGATTTCACTGGAGGGATCTCAGAGATGTATGAGCTTAAAAGAGCTCCACCTCACCTCTACAAGATCATCCAGAAGGCTTTGAAACTGGGCTCTCTGCTGGGCTGTTCTATTGACGTAAGTCTACAAAGGGATGCTTTATTAATCATGTCCCGTACAATTTCTGAAATTGTTTCATTCTTATCCCAAACCTCAAAGTGGTATAATGTGCTCTGTATGCTTCATATCATTGTATGATTTGTAAGATTAGAACACGGTCTTTTCAGATGTTTTGACTCTTTATGGTTCAGTCTTTCAGCTGCTATTTTGATCTAATTAGATTACATAGACATTTACCTGTAGTCCTGCAGGATCCTTTTATATACTGGTCTTTATTTCATAAATCTTAGCTAAAAAAAACTATTGCTAGAATCATATACAGTAAATAAATGGATGTTAACCATGACGTGGGAGGCACAGTGGCATTATAACTCTGGTGTTCAGGGTTTGAACCCTGCCTCTGCTATGTATGAGAGGAGATTTTACCTTTTTGCTGGTGTCACAGGTTCTGCAATGTATAAGAGGAGATTTTACCTTCTCACTGGTCTCACAGGTTTCTCCGGGTATTCTGGATTTTTCCCACAGTCTGATATACAGTTAGGCTAATGAGTGTCTCTAAATGGCCTGTAAAGTATGATTGTGTGTGTGCGTGTGTGCATACGATGTTTGTATTATGTTGTGTGGACAAAATGAGCCCAGGAGGTAATAAAAACCTTAAATTTTTACCTTGTGGGGACACCGGACATGAAATGGGGGCCTGTACTCTGTTATGCCACAAACGCCATGTTTATCTTGATACATACCCACAGATCACCAGCGCTTACGAGACAGAGGCCATCACCCGTCAGCAGCTGGTGAAGGGGCATGCTTATTCAGTCACTGGGGCTGCGGAGGTAGGACAAAGCAAGGGGACTGACACAGCATGGCCTTACTGGGCCCAAAATGCTTTTACTGGCCATGCCTTTAATGATGCAGCTCAGATTATTGTTTGACACTTGTCACTGGGCGCCCTCTTGTGAATGAAATTGACACTATGCTGCGAAGCAAGAAAGGGAACAACTACCAGCAAATGAGATGCTGGCCGATAGCCTTTCACCACTGGCACCAGTGATTTGCACAGTGAAGTGACATTGAATTGGTTGAGCAAATTCTGTTTTCTGTGTTCTCATAAGCAGAGTCAATACAATACCAAGCTAAATGAAATATTTAAATACCTGCTCTTTAAATGCCTGTTAGAGCAGGTTTACCTTTGTGTCAGGTTACCCATTACGGCAGGCCTGTGCAGCTGGTGCGAATCAGGAACCCCTGGGGTCAGGTGGAGTGGACAGGACCTTGGAGTGACAAGTGAGTGCTGGGGAATTGGAGCATGCCGGTCAGGGCACAGCAGCGAGGAATGACGGAAATGTGTGGTTTCTGTTGTCAGCTCAAGGGAATGGGATGGTGTCTCTCAGGAGGAGAGAAATAAGCTAGATAACAAAGCTGAAGATGGAGAATTCTGGTAAGTTAAACATCAACTGTGACTGGGTCTATGATTTATATGTGTCTAAAAATGGCTAATTTACATGAAGTTAATTAATGCTTATTACCCTTTGTATGTATGTTTTACTGGATTTACTCATTTATATTTATCCATCCATCTTCCAACCACTTATTCTGGTCAGGGTCATGGGGGGGCAGGCTGGGATACCAGTCCTTTGCAGGGCACATACACACACAACCATTCACCATGGGCAATTTAGAGATGCCAATCAGCCTAACTGCCTGTCTTTGGACTATGGGAGGAAACCAGAGTACCCAGAAGAAAACTTCAAGGCATGGGTAGAACCTGGACACTCCACACACAGGGCAGAGGTGGGATTCAAATCCCCAACCCTGGAGGTATGAGGTAGCTGTCTTACAACCTGAGCCATCATGCATCTCATTAGCTTTGACCAAAACTTGGGTGAATGAGACAATCTCCAGGTGAGACATGACTCAGGAGTAGTATTATCCTGAGCACTGAGGAAAACAAACAAACACGGGGTCAGGAAGAACTTTAACTGTTAACTCGGCTGGGAATCAGCATCTGCATGGATTTACGGGTCAGGAGAGGAAGGAAATCGAGTCAAAAACACCCTGAGAGATGTTTGATCCACCATTCGAAATGGCTACTGAATCTCTTTATTTGCGTATCCAACCAGGATGGCATATTCAGACTTCATAAGGCAGTTCTCCAACTTAGAGATCTGTAACCTGACCCCAGACACCCTGACCAGTGACACGGTGGCTCACTGGAACCACTACCAGTTTGACGGTGCTTGGGTGCTGGGTGCCACAGCTGGAGGTTGCAGGAACAATTCAGGTAGAGGCACAGGTGTCATGGAGACAGATGGTGACAAAGAAGGTGACTTCTAGGAAAGTCACATAAATTACAAATACGTATTAGTTAATTCTGCAAGGTCAGTAAATCTCTTTGCCTTTCCATCCATCTAGCCACATTTTGCTCCAACCCCCAATTCACAATTAAGCTGGAGGAGGTGGATGATGAGCCCCATGATGGTGTTGATGGATGCACCTTCCTCGTAGGCCTCATGCAAACGGATGGACGCAAGGAGAAGCGGTTTGGCCGCGACCTCAACACCATAGGCTTTGCCATCTACAAGGTGCCAGGTTCTGCTGATTACAACCTGACAATATCAAAATAAACTGGTGATTTAAGAGAGTCATTCACAGCTTATTGTTCTGGGTTTTTTTTTTTTTTTCAGATTCCTGATGAGGTACCGTTTATGCATGTGAACTGCATTTCATTTGGGAAAAAAAAATTGCACATAAGTAGCAGTATTATCCTGGAGAGTGGCAATACATTTTCTTACATTCACATATTATCCATATTCAAAGAATATCAGTAAGATTTGGGAATTACAAACTTTAACTACCAAGAAAGAAATGAAATGGCACTTCCTTGTTTAATTTTATGCCAAAATAGGTTTGTATTCCAAAATGTATGAAGCAAGACTTTCTATAATGTTGCTAAGAGAGCAGTAGGTTCCTGGGGATGACAGAATGGCTATTTACAAGTTAGTCGAGTCACAGGCTCTGTCCTACATGACCGGGGCAGTACAAAGGCCGCACCAACATCCACCTGGGCCCAGACGTGCTTCTGCAGCAGCGCCCTGTGGCCATGAGCAGCACCTTCATCAACATGCGTGAGGTCTGCAACCGCTTCAAGCTGCCACCTGGCCAGTATGTCATAGTTCCCTCCACCTTCGAGTCACACAAGAAGGGCAACTTCATCCTGCGCTTCTTCTCTGAGAAACACGCTACCACCAGGTGAGCGTCGCATCGCTGTGACTTTCTGGTGTTCATTCGATGTGGTTTACATGCATCTGGTCCTCACAAATCATCTTCACCATCCATCAAAATGTCCATCCATCCATCCTTTGATTTTCAATAACCACTTGTATGGTACAAGGTCACGATGAACCTGGCATGAGGCAGGTCACACCCATGACAGGATGCCAACTCATTGCAAAGCACACACAGACACAGACACACACAAACACAAACACACACAAACCTTGGGGTTAGAGCACAGATTATACAAGATTATACGATTGAGCATAATAATCTATTAACATTTTTCCACCTGTTCATCTTCCAAATGCTTATCCTGAGCAAAATTAAGCAGGATATTAAAATTGTTACAATCTTTATTAGGATTATGAGAATTTGTCGTTTTCTATTCTATGTATTTCCTTTGTTGTGTTTATTTTCACCTGTTGCAGTCCCATGGAAGAGGACATCAAGTCAGACGCAGAAGAGGTACATTATCGTAAAATTGGACTGTTATACATTGCAGTATGCGTGCAGCAATCTTAAGCTGAAGCAATTTCATGCAGAACCCACACACCTATTAAACAGAAACTAAAACTTGTGCATGTTTTTCAGCATGATATTTCTGAAGCTGACGTGGACCCCCACTTCAAACACCTGTTCTTTCAAATTTCTGGCCATGTAAGCCGGCTGCTTCAGTGTCATTCTTAAGCTGATTAAGTCCTGTGCTAAACTGGATGAACTCACTTATTATGCATTTCATTATTTACAAATCTTATGTATAATAATAATAATAATAATAATAATGACAACAACAACTTCACATCAGTTAGATAACTAATAAAAAGATTAATATGAAGACCTCCAATGTAAGCTTTTGGATTTTCCTTTTAACAGGACGCTGAGGTATCTCCATTTGAGCTCGTACAAATTCTAAACAACATTG
This sequence comes from Gymnarchus niloticus, assembly GCA_009936485.2. Classification (NCBI taxonomy): domain Eukaryota; kingdom Metazoa; phylum Chordata; class Actinopteri; order Osteoglossiformes; family Gymnarchidae; genus Gymnarchus; species Gymnarchus niloticus. The sequence continues at coordinate 2,785 of JAACJT020000878.1, read as the reverse complement.
TTTCTAAAAGTAAGAAGCTTTCCTCAAGCTCTAAATCCCATCATCCTGACATTCAAAGGTACAATACAGACAGTTCAGAAGGTACAGTCACTGAATGCTGTCACATGTGCCCGCCATACTATAGGATGTGATATCAAGTCAGATGGATTTAGCCTTGACACCTGCCGGAACATCGTCAGCCTTTTTGAAGTATCCTTTTCAACGAGAATTGAGGAATGTCCTTTTATGTCATGGCACTGGTAATGGTTTTTAAACCAAATTCAATTGAAAACCAAATTAAATTAACTGAAATTGAACGAACACGCCCTTAACACCAGAAAGAAAAGCGGGAACTCCAAGTTAAACCTGGTTGAGTTTCATGCTCTGTGGATGAAGATGCAGAAATACCTGGTAGGTGTAAGACAAGGGATTGTGCTGGATGTCACTCATTGAGCTCTGTCTTAATTAGCTAATTCAATAAAAGAAAAAAAACATACTGGTCTGGTATTGTCATTTTTATTGTTGCACTTGCTTTGAGATTAGACTTTATGGTGAGATTGTAATGTTTAGTGTGATACTAATTGCTGCAATTGAATAAATTGATTAAATAAAAAAAACAACTATCATCTTTCTGATGGCATTGATGGGGCAACACTGTGCTTTCTTCTGATGCACTGCAGGAAATCTTCAAGACCTACGACACAGACTATTCTGGGACCATGAGCTCCCATGAGATGAGAGCTGCACTGGCATCTGCAGGTCTGCTTTTTTAATGTTGATGCCCATGAGTCTTGGCTATCTGATCCAGCCAGTGACTTGCCCGACGTGATTCCTCAGGGTTCCAGGTCAACAGTACCATTATGCAGGTCATCGTGTCTCGCTACACCGACAATGAGTACGGCATCGACTTCGACGGCTTTGTGGCTTGTCTGATCCGTCTGGAGATGCTCTTCAGTGAGTATCTTAATTCTCTCCATTCAACATACAGTATACTCTACACAAGGCCCCTGTGGCTTAAACATTTTGTGTGTAATATATGTGGCATTCTTCAATACTATTTTACAATACATTTTGGTTTTTTTTTTTTTTAATTGTATGCATTTGCTCTATCAGCAAAGCTACCCATTTTTAACTGCTAGTTTACTAATCATTCTATTGTGACAATCTCAGATAATCATTGTGGCGTAATTGTGACAGTCGATACTCAGATAATTATTTGGATAAACTGAACAATGCATATGTGAAAAAGAGCTCCTTTAATGTCATTGATTCACGTTTTGGGAGTCCTGGGGTAAACATGACTGAAAACATGACCCATTGTCTGTATTCCAGTACATTTTCTGTGCTCATCTTAATTTTGTGCATGGTAACGTACTGTTCCCTAACCAGCTGTATACAAGCCGCATGTTTTAGCTTGTGATAGAAATGTGCCACAACATTTTCGTGTGTCCACATTCACCAGCAGCAAACCAATACCTTCAAAATTAGCCATAGTTGTACAACTAATTATGTGCTTGGGCAGATTTTTGACTGGTACTAAAAGAGGCACCCTGAAAACTTGCTGTGATGCAAAACCAGAAATTAACAAACTGAAAATAGGGGAGTTAAGTAAAAATATAGTCATTCTTGCAGTTAAAATAGATGTTTTGTACTGGGTGTGTATGAATGCATATTTTTAATATTTCACAACAGAAATGTTTAAAACCCTTGACAAAATGAACACTGGGAAGATTGAGCTGGACATTTCACAGGTATGTAACCAATTATCTATTTTTATTCTGAAGAGTGTTTGTGTATGTGACAACCTCAGCTGAATAATATTGATAAGCAATTACCTTTGCTTTCATTAATCGACATTCCTTATTAGCATCATAAATTTTAATCTAAAGCTACCTACTGTTATTCACTGAATCAGACATATTCCTCTAATTTATGCTGCGTGTGCTTTATATATTGTGGATGAAGGACATTATAATAGGCTTTCCAAAAACCAACCCTAATGTTTCGATTCACTTTACAATATTACTATGATTTTAAGTCAAGGGCATAGTTGAAAGCTCAACACTGGGGAAACTATAGGTCTGCATGGGCAAAATTAAAGCCCCAACTCGAACCAAACCCAAGACCCTGTGACACAACCTGACCTTGTCCACTGGAGCTAGCAAGTCCGAAGCCCGAACCCAACATCATAATGTTCTCACTGACCCTGATTTACTTTGCATACCGCGATCAGCTCAAGAAATAAAGATACTGTGCAATAAGAACAGCAGTGTGCCAAGGTGGTCACCATCACAAAGAGCAAGAAGTCTAAAATGAAAATGCACAAACACCTAGAATATTTCAAAGAATATTTAAAATAAGAGCTTTATCATCATGCATAATATACATCTTCAGAGGTAGATACCAAAATACAGTAGGTCCGCATAAGGGTGTGTGTGGTCTAAAGGGAACAGAGAAAGTAAGAATACACTAACATTAATCAACTTCTGGTAACACTCTCAACTTATAAAATCACAAATACAACACAGCGATCCTTCCATCTGTAACACAATCTATACCTACATGCTACGTGAGGTAGTATGTAGATCTTCTACTACTTTTCTTTCGGCTGTTCCCATCACGGCTCGCCACAGTGGATCAACTGCCTCCGTCTCCTCCTGTCCTCCGCATTCCGCTCTGTCACACCCACCACCTGCGTGTCCTCTCTCACTACATCCATAAACCTCCTGTTTGGCCTTCCTCTTTTCCTCTTGCCTGGCAGCTCCATCCTCAGCATCTTTCCCCCAATATACCGAGCATCTCTCCT